>CAUYTI010058550.1:0-47732 GCA_963575145.1 Galago senegalensis | reverse complement strand
CATAGCTCACAGCAACCTCCAACTCCTGGGCTCAAGCGAGTCTCCTGCCTCTGCCTCCCAAGTTGCTTGGACCACAGGCGCCCGCCACAACGCCTGGCTATTTTTTTTTTTCAGTTGCAGCCATCATTGTTGTTTGGCGGGTCTGGGCTGGATTCAAACCCCCCACCTTAGGTGTATGTGGCTGGCACCTTAGCTACTTGAGCCACAGGCACCAAGCCTCTGTATCGTTTTTAAAGATTTATTTGTTGAGGTGAAATTTACTGACAGAAAATGATTTAGAAGTGAAGAATTCAGTCGTATTTAGTACATTCACAGTGTTATGTGACCATGAGCTCTGTCTCTTCTGGAACATTTTCATCATCTCGAAAGGAGAACCCCATCCACACCAAGCAGTCCCCACTCCCTGCCCCTCTGGGGCTTTACCTATTCTGGGAACTCGGTGTCAGTGGGCTCAGTTAACAGGTGACTCTGTGTCTGGCTCCCCTTCCTCGGGAAAAGGTTCCCCATGGCGTAGGAGGGAGCAGTGCGTCACTTTGCTGTAACCAGCCCCACAGACTGACATCAGCAGCAGGGTCCCCTCACGCTTTTAGAGGTCAGAAGTCTAAGGTGTTGGCAAGGTTGCTTTCCTCCAAGGCCTCTCTGCGTGGCTTTTAGGCAGCCACCTTCTCGTTATGTCTCACCAGGTCTTCCCCGTGTGCTGTGTGGGTGTCCCCGGTGTCTCTTCCTGTGTCCAGATTTCCTCATCGCAGGGCAGCACCAGTCAGACTGGATTAAGGCCCACCCTAAAGACTTCATTCTAACTCGGTCATCATCTCCTTAAAGACTCTCTCTAAATATAGTTGCATTTTGTTACCAGATATTAGGGCTTCCTGTGAATTTTGGGGAGACACAGTTTGACTTATACCAATAAGTGTATCTTTTCTACAACTCCATTTATACCCCATTTTCCACTGCAGAGATTTTTGGTCTCGGGGCCCCGCCTCCTTCCTAGTGTGGGCCCTGGCAAGTAGAGGTTGTGTCTTCATCGACCTCCAGCCTCAGTGAGTGCTGGATACTGTGGTCCAGTTACTGTCCCCACTACAGTGAGCTAAGCATCGACTTCCCCGGCCAGCGTCTTCCCAAGTTCTGCGTCTGCAGAGCGCACAGTGTGTGTGTGGAACAGGGCTAACGATCTCTGGATAGCTAGTATTTCTGTTGGTAGAGGGAGATTTAAACTAAACATCAATAGATGTCTTGTTGTCATTTCTTCATGATCTAATTAGAGAAAAGAAATTTGCTAATTGAGAATCCCAGGGACCAGATGAATCAGTGTGTTCCTTTCTATACACATGTGGCATTACGGGAATGTAGAAGTTAAAATGGGTCCCTAGCCCTTAAGGAATTTAATAGGGAAAATAGCTGAGATGTAGGCTAGGATATGACTGAGGTGCAGATAATCAGGGGCAGGTTGTGGCAGAGGTGGTCTCTGAGCTGGGATGTGGGACGGGATGGGTGTGGGTGGTAAGATGCGGATCGGGTGTTAGGGAGGTTAATGGAGATGAGGAGGTGGGGAAGCCCGGAGACTCTGGGAGCACCAGCAGCCCCGCTCAGGGAGCTTGCAGGGTGAGAGTTGAGGCCGGGGAGGTCAGTTTCTTGGAAAAGGAGATGGGATATCCTGAGTGTCACTGGGGAGCCACTGAGGGGCCTGAGCTCAGCTTCAAGCAGATCAGTGTGGCTTTGGGGTGAAGGTGCCGGGGTGGGGATCCTGGAAGGGAGACCCAGATTAGAAAGGTTTATAGTCTGAAATGGTTGAGCTGGGTTGCTGAGGTCCCTTTGGGTGTGGCAGGGCCAGGCAGTGGAGGACAGGGCAGGGTAGCTGTGAGTGCACCAGCCTTGGGAAGGAACTAGCTTTTGAGGAAAACAAGTTGCTGAGTGTGAGCAGGACAGTATGGATAGTGAGATGGCACCCCCGGGCAGTGGTGTAGCGGGGCCCCAGGCCTGAGTGCAGGGGCAGCAGGCCAAGAGAAAGGTAGAGATCCCCAAACAGAGAGAGCGGGAAAGGGTGTCCTGGCAGGGTGGGCAACAGTGCCGTGCAGGGTTTCGTGTTGATGTGTGTCACTTTGCCGTGGTGCTTTTTATATTTTTAGTTATATTGCTCCTATTATATTGCCATTAATTATTCACAAAAGTTCCCTGGACTTTGTTTTGTATTGCCTCATGGTTATCATTTGGCATTACCTCCCTGGTTACCATGTGGTGCCCTGAGAGGGGACCACAGGCTGGTGGGTTTAAACCGCACAGGGGTGTTCCTCACAGTTCTGCCGTCTGGAAGTCTGAGGCAGAGATATGGCAGGGTTGGTTTCCCTTGGACTAGAGATGGCCGTGGTCTCCCTCTGCGTATGTCTGTCCTGATCTCCCCTCAGAAGGGCACCGGTCCTACTGGACCAACCCCCCCCCACCCCCCGCTGACCCTATTGTAACTTAATTTGCTCTGTGAAGACATTTCCAAACCCACTCACCTTCTGAGGTACAAGGTTGGAAGTTCAACATGTGAATTTGGGGTGTGGATGGAGTTTGGCCCATAACAGATGTGAACATGTGATTTATCTAAGTAGATTATGTGGCCTTTGCTTTCAATTCATGGTGAATAACCCCTTGATTTGCCTTCTTTCCTAAGTATCTCGGGGTGGGGAGAGTGTTAAGGTGCTTACCAGGTCTTCGTAGCAGGTCTGGGAAGGAATTCACACACAGTAATTAGGATAGAAAGAAGTACAAAGTTTATTTTCCAGAGAGGAGAGAGTGGCCCAGGGCATAAAGAGAAAGGCAGTCTATACAACTGGGGAAAGTGGCTGGTGTTTTACAGGGTAGAACTGGCTTTCTTCCGCTTCTCTGCTTCAGGAGACTACTTGAGAAGCAGTGGCAGGTAGTCTTTCCAGCTTAGAGTCCTTGGAGTCTGGTGCTGTGAACTGAGGCAGAGTTGGAGTGGGGAGCTCGCACCCCCACTGTCTCCTTAGGGCTCCTCAAGGCTGAGAAAATGAATTCTTAGAGACAACAGTTTAGGCCACAGATGTTTCCATTAAACCAAACAAAGGGGGTAGTTGTGTTGTCAGTTTTCAGAGGGGCAATTATGTGCTCCGAGTTTATTTCTCTTGCTTTCTGTCTGACAGTTTATTTTCCTGTTAGATAGGCTATCAGTAAAGCCACCTTGCAGGGGGAATGGGAGCGCTTTATTCCTGCCCTGTTCAGCTGCTTACAAGCTGTCCTGGCTCTGGGAAAGTCATCTGTGCTCTCTGCCCAGTTTCCTCCCCGGTGAAGCCCCACAGGCCACTTTGAGGGCCACGTCAGTTAAGATTGGTAAAGGGTCTCTGGCAGGTAGTCAGCACTGTGTGTGATCAGTGCTGTGACACCTGTTTTGGAGAGGATGCTATTCATGCAGAGGAAACCTTTCTGCAAGAACTGAGGTGTATTTATGAAAATGGAAATCAGAACTCTGGCCTCACTGAACTCAGTTGTACAGACTGTCCAGGTCTACAGGGGCAGTGGGCGGGAACTTGCCATCTCATAGAGTAAAATTCCACACTGATGTCTGCACACTGCCAGTAATTTTAGCCTTCGGGCAGTGTTTATGAGGTAGGCCCCATGAGAGTTTCTGTCCTCATCTGAGAGTCACCTAGGCCCTCACTGAGGCTGAGCATGGTCACTAGGCCAGCCCAGTTCGTCCCAGACTGGCCCTTCTGCATCCCACAGCTGCACTGGCCGTGCAGAAGCCCTGGTGCTATTGCTTTCCCAGGGTGGGGAGATGCTGGGGCATGACAGTGAATTAATTAAGCAGGATTAATGTTTTTTTATTTGTTATTTACTTCATTGAAAACAACCCCCATTTGTTGCCCCTGCCAGGCACTTGTGCTCTCTCAGTAGGAGGGGACCCCACCCTCCTCTGGTAAGTGCTGGGGTCTCACTGGATGGAGAAGGAAACTGACTCCAAAGTCTGGCCATTTGCCAAGGGCATGAGCACAGGGTCTCTTGCTGAGCAGCACCTGTGCTCCTGGAGGGTCCCAGGCAGAAGTGTCCCGAGTTCTTCCAAGTGGGGGGCTCTCTGCTGCACAGAGGTGCTTTTCTGCTGAAGATGGCACGCACTCCATCTGCCGGGGGACCACTACTCCCTGCAGGAGTTTGGCCTGCACGTTTCAGAGTATCATCTCCTTTCGGTGTTAATAGCCCCGGGTGAGGTCAGGCCACATGTCTCAGAAGCGCCTCCATGGCCAGACATAGCAGCAAGGTGGGTCAGAGGCGGCAGGACTCACATGGACATGGGCACTGACAGCTGTCCACAGTGGGCGGCTCTCTTGGGCCATTCCTGACCGGATACAGAAATCTTGCTATCACAGAAATGATAACCAGGAGGAAATACAAAACAAAGTCCAGGGAACTTTTGTGAATAATTAATGGCAATATCATAGGAGCAATATAACTAAAAATATAAAAATGAGATGTCCCAGAAGTTTAATGAGACATAGGTGTGCATAGCTGGGAGCTCACCCACAAGTGCAGAGCTGCCGGGGGGAGAAAAGGTGAGTGTGCCTACGGCTGTGCCAGGGGTCTGGGAGCCTGTGCTGGGATGAAGTGACACCCCACTGTCCTGAACCCTGCGGGAGGTGGGGGGAGTGCCGCCCAGGCTGTCGGAGTCTCGTGAGATCACATGTCCCAGTTCTTTAGAAAATCGCTCCATTGTACTTGAGGACACCGTGTCCTGGGAACACACTTACCCAAACAGTCTTGGCCAGGAGTCTAGGAAAACAGAGAGTATGTGAAGAAGGGGAACCATCCACAACAAAAGCCCTGGTGAAGATGAAGCAAGTCACAGGGCCAACAGATGGCAGAGAGTAAGCATCCTGAGCTGGGAGGGGTCGGCAGGTGAAAACAATGGAAAAAATGTCCCGGCCGGGATCCGGTTAAGGCCCCTGGGACCAGGCTGAGGAGGTGGCCTCTGGCCACACTGCTACCACGTGGTGGTGGTGGTGGTGGGGGCTATCAGTTCCCGTTCGCCTCTGGATGTTCAGTTAAGCAACCCTGGGCCCACAGCTGAGGGTGGCGCATCCAGAGAGACACCCTGGCCCTTTCATTCAAAGTGAAAGAGAGAGGAAGGGTGAGCCATGGTGGCAAAGGAGAGAGGCCTGATATTCATGGAGCATTGACATATTACAAAAAAACCAGTACAAATGGGGAGGGTAAAAGGACTTTATTCAAATGCCTTTAAAAAAAATCACCTTATTAGTTAATATGCAATAAAATCTATCCACTTACTATTTAAAGTTCCGTTTTTTTTTTTCTTTTAGACAGAGTTTCACTTTGTCACCATCGGTAGAGTGCCATGGCATCATTGCTCACAGCAACCTGCAACTCCTGGGCTTAGACGATTCTCTTGCCTCAGCCTCCACAGTAGCTAGGACTACAGGTGCCCACCACAACACCTGGTTATTTATTTTTTATTTATTTATTTTTTTGTTCTTGCAGTTTGGCCAAGGCCAGGTTTGAACCCTTTATCCTCGGTATATGGGGCCAGCGCCCTACTCACTACATGTTCTGTGAATTTTGGTAAATGTCTGTTAGGTAGCCACCACCACAGTTACCATACAGGACCACCCACCACCCCGAACCTGCTGTCCCGCCCTCTGCAGTCCTCCTCCTTGCACCTTTCCCTAGCAGCCTTGTCCCCAGGCTTCACCTCTTCCAGAATGTCGTGGGTGGGTGCAGCATGCAGTCGTGGGTCTGGCTTTCCCTCAGCACGTGCAGTTGAGGTTTATCTATCTGGCCTTTTGCATCCACGCACCTCAGCTGGTTTGTGGATTCCCAAGCTGCTGGGTGTTGGGTTCTCCCAGTGTTCAGCTTTTGTGAACACACCTACAGTAAGCCTTCAACTGCAGGTCTTTATTCCATATTTTATTTTATGAACCATGGTTCTTTGTTTTTTTAATTGGAATAAATAACTGAATTCTATGTACAACATCTTTTTGAGAGCTAGATTGCTTTTTTTAAGACTTTCAGCATCACTCCGGAACAATTACATTTATGGTAGAAATGATAGAATCGTTTTAATGTTACTTTTATACTCACAGTGAACTCTGTAGAGAATGACAGCATCTTAACAGCTTTATTGAAATATTGCTCATTTTTTCATTGGGTTGTTTTCCTTGAGTTGTAAGAGTTCTTTGTATGTTCTGGATACGGGCTTCTATTAGATAAGTGTTTTGTAGATATTTTCTCCCAGTCTTCATTTGCCTTTTCATTTACTACCTGGATCCTTTGAGAGCAGCAGATGCTTTCTTGACTTCTGATGAAGTCAAGAGTTACTCACGTTTTCTTGTTATAATGGGTACTATTTGCGTCCTCTCAAAGGATTTCTTTCCTAGAAAGTTTAGCTCTTAACGTTTGCAGACATTAAGTTAATTTAGGTATACAGAATGAGATTATAGGAGATTTTTTAATTCTTTTTTTTTTGCATGTGGATATATAGTTGTTCCCACATCATTCATTTAAGAGACTATCCATTTTCCACTGAATTACCTTGGCATCTTTCTTGAAAACAGTTGACCATGCAAGTGGATGTCTATTTCTGGACTCTGTTCTGTTCCATTGATTTTTTTTTAAGTAGTATTTTTTAAAATTGAGATATATAATTCACATGCCATAAAATTCACCATTTTGAAGTGTATAAGTGAGTGGTTTTTAGCATATTCATAGGGTTGTGAACCATCACGACTAATTCCACCTCATTTTCCTTATCCCCAAAAGAGTATTCCATTGATCTTAATGTCTGTCTTTTCTCTAATTCTATACGATCTTGTTCATTGTAGCTTTGTAGTGATTATTGAAATACAACATTATTGTTCAGCTTTTGCAATAATGTTGTGGCTATTATAAATCCTTTAAACTTTTATGTAAACTTTAGAATCAAATCATTTTCTACAAAAGAAAAAGCCTGCTGGGATTTTCATTAAGATTGTGTTAAATCTATAACTTGATTTGGGAATAATTAGTATTTTAAGAATGAAAACAAACATGAAAACATTAGCTCTGCATTTATTTAGATATTGAATTTCTCTCAATGGTGTTTTGAATTTTCAGTGTGTAGGTCTTACACATATTAAATTTGACCCTAAGTATTTCAAATTTGTGGTGCTATTATAAATGATGTTGGATTTTTAAATTTCAAGGTCCAGTTTTTCTCTTGTAATATATAAAAATACAACTGTTTTTTGTATATTGAACTTATACACTAAAGGTCTTGCTAAACTCATTAGTTCTAATAACTTTTTTGGAGGTTTCCTTAGGATTTTTTATATAGTCATGGTACCTGCAAAAGAACATTTTTAAAAATTTATTTCTAGAGTGTCTGCTTTTTATTTCTTTTTCCTTTATTACCCTGGCTGGAACTTTCAGTATCCGCAGTTGAATGGAAGTGGGAAGAGTGGACATCCGTGCCTTGTAGCCACTCTCAGGGGAAAGTGACCATTCACCATCAAAGAGGACGTGAGCTGTAGGTTTTCATACTTGCTCTTTATCAGATTGAGGAAGTCCTCTTTGATTCCCAGTTTGCTGAGAATTTTTATCATGCATTTGTTGACCTTTGTCAAATGCTTATTCTGCATCTATTAAGATCATTGTACGGTTTTTCATCTGTTTCTATGCTGATTCATTCAAGCACTCCATCTGCCTCAGGCTCCCAGAGTGCTACTGGAGTGAGCCAAGAAAGAGGCTCCTGGAGGACTGCTGAGGGGTGGAATCTCCAGAGAGAGGCCTTGGCTTTCTCTTCCTGTTTACATATACATTTGGGGGCTTTCGTTTGTTTTTTAATTAAAGTAGTTTGGGGTGAGGGAAATGACAAAGCTCCTATAAATATCTCCCCTCCAGTTAAACAAGGGCAATGCTGGAGCTGTTCAGTTAAGAAAGTGGCTGAATAAACATAATTTTAACTTCAATAAGTTCTTCACTTTATCATGACTTAAAAAAAAAAAACCTCCTATAATGAAAAACAAAACTGTTGTTTTTCAAATTAGTTGATTTGAAAAAGTGCTTAAACCTTAAACTGAATGTAGCCTGGTCTGTTCTCTGATTACCATAAGGCAGTGACAGGGGGTTTTGTTATCCCCAGAGTGGACCATGCATTGGCTTTTAAGTGCATTTTAAAAGCAGAGTATGTACCAAAATGTGCTCTTAAATAATATTTAGGGTCCTGGGATGTACCCCCAACACTGGAGAGGCCAAAGAGTTGTAAACCCAAAGGCAAGATGGTGAGTTTGGCTTCAGCCTTGCAGTCCTGGCCGGGGCTTGTCAGCAGAGCTCAGCTATAATAAAGCTTTTAAAAGTGGGACTTTTTTTGGTGGGGATGTAGTGTACAATAGGGTCACATCCATTAGGGCAGGGCATCTAGTTTCCTTAGAAGTGTCAGTCACTCCAGTGCAATGCATTTTTCTGGAAGTTTTGGACTCAGAATGCAGGCTGCTATCAGCCAACAGTGACTAGCTGTGTGTTTAGGATGTAGGAATGTGAGTAAATAGATCCACTTCATATAAAGTATTTAAAAGCATGTTCAATAATATGCCCTTGATTTCCTCTCCTACTCCCCTTCATACTTGTAATTCATAGTTTTAACATCACCCGGTTTTTTTAATCGAATTTGACTTGGGGTAATTATACAAGCATTGAAAGGATAGAATGCTTTGGGAACAGGTAATTGGTCAAAAAAAAAAAACCCCATCAGACTTAATTTTGAGTTCTGTGCTTTTATTTTCAAAAAGCCTGCTTATTTTTAACGTTTACAGATGGAATTGTGTGTGTGCGCGCATGTGTTGGGGATATCCCTCTTCTGTTGGCGGCTGATACAGGCAGTTAACTTTCCTAGGTTTGTACACCTTCCTTTAATCTGCTGCCTCCTGCTTACCTGATTACCTCCAGGTAGTCTACATTTTTTTCAGAAGATTTAACCTAGTTTTAATAATATTCTTCGCGAGGGTAGTTCTAAAGGTAAATCCGCTATTGCCACCAGAGGAATTGAATTCCCCTTTCCAAAGCCCACAGGAAGGAGTTTGGGTTATCCCCAACCCAGCTCTTGCTGCTGTTGGCATAGGAAGCTGGGTGACCATGGCACAACTCACTCCCTGGCCGTCAAGTCCCTTTAGATCCTGGTTTTGTGTTTCTAGGCAGTGGGACGTGGGGTCAGTTCCAGCCAGGCAGAGAGGGCCAGGGGGTGGTGGTCTCTAGGTTGTGCTCAGGGTTCCTTCTTCAGGGCAGGCAGTACTCTTAGGGGGGCTGACACCTTACAGTTGTATTTAGTGGTCATTTTCCAAAGTATTCTTTGGAATATTTTGGTTTATTCTGAGTAACTTATTCCACTGTATGCTACTGGGTGGAGGCTCCCTGGCTGGATCTTGCCCTGTGCCCCAGCTAGCTGAGCCAGACTCGCCTGTGCTCTCTTGGCACCCTATGTGGCCTTGCCGTGCTGGGCCTGGGTGAGGTGGGCCTCCCCGAGATGACTGACAGGAGTGTGGCTTTGACCTCAGCCTCTCGGCTCTATGCCTGGTCCTCTTCCTAGGAGACCTGTTGCTCCCACAGCAACCAGATAGCTATGCTGCTAAATGAGGCTAGCCAAGGCCTCACCTATATTTTTAACTTTTCTTTCTTCACTTTTGAGTAGGTCTGGCTTCTAAAATGACTGAGTTGCTTAAATGGGTATATGCTGTCATTGTTCTAGAATATTCTGTTAGCAAACTCCCCAGAAGAGAATGACTGTGTGATATTTTGTAATTGTTCTGTGCTTCTGCTTAAAGTTAGAATTTACATTTCTCACGTAAGAAGGCAGAATAATCACATAAAAGCTATATTGAGTTAATGTACATATAACCTTAAAATGTTTCTACCAAACGAAACCTTTCACATAGTACACTAATATCCACCCATTCCTGTTTCCAGCCCGGTTAGTGAACCTACCTCTAACCCAAAGGTTCTAAGTAGAAAGTGGCATGCTCTAGGGAAAGGAATGTCAGAAGAGGCCCCGGTGGCCTTCCCAGCCCTCAGTCACTTTCTGTCCAACTAGTCACCAAGTTGAAGCAATAACGACTTCGGGAACACAGAAGGTGGAGTAGAAGGTCCTCCTTGGGCCAGACCCGGGTGTCCTATTTAACAGGCACAGATTCCTGGCTCTTGTTCCACGTCCAGGGAGGGGTGTTGCTCCTCCAGACAGAACAAGCCTTCCAAGCACCTGCCAGCATTGGAGCTGAAAGCCATGTACTCTTTTCTAGCAGGCCTAGAAAAATATTCTAAAAGGCAGATCATTTGCTGTGTTTCCCCTATCCAACCACAGGAAACCACTGCTTAGTCAGTAGCCAGTGCAGAAGGGGTCCTGGGTGGGGAACAGGGGCCCTGGGTCCGTCCAGTGTCTGCCTGTGGGGGTCACATGGCCCCTCACCCCACCTTGGGCTGAGTGACCTTTACTCTGCTGCCTTTTCCTCAAGCCCAGGCTTGAGGGCAGAGATGTCTGTCATTCTTGTTTTGTATTATTGGGTGTTGGGTTCCAGAAAACGAATTTGTTTTTAGAAATACTCTGATTAAGCTGAGATGCTTGTGGAACCCTAAAGAAAAAAGGTGAGGAGCTTCTGCTTTTGATTTGGGGTGTTAAGCTTGCAAACTTGGATCAGAATAGTCTCAGGTGATGGTAATTGCAGGCTGAGTGGCCCGCACGCTGCCTCCCTGCATGCTGCCTTCCCTGAACGAGCTCCTGTAGCGTTTTTTAAGTCAACTTTTTTCGAGATACAGCTTACACCAGTGCACAGATTAGGTGCACAGGTCCATGATTCTAACAAATGTACCCTTGCATGGAGCCCCTGCGCCAAGAACCCCTCCTCACCCCTCCCCTCCCAAGCTCTGGGTGCTGCCCACGGTGAGTTCTGTGGGTTCTCGGGCATTGTCACGGTGTCTGTGAGGGACACGCTAACACTTGCCCAGCTGGGCCAGGTCTAAGGGTCCACAGCACTTGCCCAGATAGGCCGGGTCTAAGGGTCCACAGCACTTGCCCAGCTGGGCCAGGTGTAAGGGTCCACAGCACTGGCCATGTGGAGAAGAGGAGGGGGGCGGCAGGGCCTGCGTCCTAGCACGGCACCTGTAGAATTTGCACCTGCGGTTGTGTTTGAACCTGTGTGTGACTGTTGACCCAGAGACTGTGAGAGGTTCCAAACAGACAGGAGGCCCCTGTTGCTTCTTTGGGATTCTGGACTGAGTGGGGATGACCACTTGGTTTCTTGCAGCAAGCATTTATAAAGTGCCTACTGCATGCACTGAAGTGTACTAGATGACACAGTGGGAGATGAAGACATGATTTAGGGAAGCTCAAGGCCAGTGATTCCCTGTGGGGCACAGGGGTTGGATGGGGGTACACAATAAGAATGAAAAGCTAGGGGAGGGGTGCAGTGAAAGGAACTAAAATAGGAAGCTAGTATCTCTGCACAGTCTATCATTCTTACAGCAGACAATGTTGGCTTCAGTTTAAAGGCATATATTAGAGCATTTGACTCACATGTGGAATTCCAGATAACACAATTAATCTTTCCTAACTGGAGAGTGCTTGTGTATTTTATTCTTGCCAGAAAACTGACTCAGCTGTCATCATTTCACCTCTTGACGTGCACTAATTCTCTCCCATCATTGTCCACCTTCAGTACTGGTGACGGAGGAAGGGCAAGAGGGACAGGAACTCCAGGCCATCCAGGGGTGCCCTGGCCTTCTGGGTTGTGGTTGTCTGGGTATGTGGCTTCCCAAGACCAGTTGGAAAGGACATGATAAGGTCCTTCCATCTCATGTCCTTCGGGCACCCTGCTTCCCTCCCTGGCACACTCAGGCCTTGCACTGCGTCCCCGGGAGTCTGTGCTTATGTGTTTGCTCCGCTCACATGAGTGCTGCCTGTGCCAGCAGGTTTCACTTACAAAACACAAGTTCAGTGATAAAAGTGAGAATTTCAGGACAGTGAAATGGAGAGTTTAAGCAGTGCAAGCCTGGCAGGCAACACAGGGTGTGCATCAGCGTCCCTGAGGCCTGGTCATGGGAGGATGTGACAGGACCCTGATTGTGCAGTTGGCCCAGGCCACTAGCTGCCTGGGGCTCTGGAGTGGCTGGAGCCAGTGGGGGCGCCCCCCCCCCCGGATGTGGAGGTCAAGAGTGGGTGTGAAGGCTAAGCCACCTCACCTTGTGTAGTCCCATCATCTGTGCTGCAGCCTCCCCATTTGTAAATGGGGGTACAACTGGGGGCAAGACGATCTCATTTGTTGTTTTGAGTACCACTTTGAGACTGTAAGCGACATGTGCAGTATGAGGCTGGGGCAGCAGTGTTGTTCTGGGTCACTTCAGAGCCCCAGGTGGGACTGGCAGGTGGCACTGGGGTCCTGCAAGGCAGGGGGCTCCAAGTGCAGGCTGACTGGCACCTTCTCTCTGGTGTCAGGCCTGCTGGCCACCTGCCCTAGCACATGTTTGTGGCTCTGGTTCCCGCTGCCAGGCCTCTGCTGTGCCTCCTGAGCTGTCCTGCCGGGAGGCAGCGGGGCTGGCAGCACCTCCACGCCCGGCCGCCCTGGAATGTGGGGCCGAGGCCCTGGCAGGCTCTGGCCGCACACCAGGTGGCCCGGCCGGTTCTTCATCCTGCCGGATTGCACAGAGCTCGTCCCAGCGTGGCATCTTGGGATTTTCCAGCTCTTCCTGTCCTTACTCTCAAAGTGGGCACCGGGATGCAGCCGAAGGTCATGTCCATGTTGTTGGTCACTGTGTGTTTTAAAGGTGATAACACAAAGTGCCTTTAAAGTGATGTGGCATGGAAACCATCACTAGTCACTGTTGGCATGGGCAACAACGGTTGCTGTGGCAGCATTCAGAGGGCATAAGATGGCATCAGGGACCATAGAGCCCCCATTTGTTTTTACGTACCTTTGAAAGTTTAGTTTTGAGCAAACAACTGTGGAGAGGAGTCCCAGCCTCTGATTTCAAAGGGACAGTGCTTCACCCGGGCCTGCGCAGCTAATGTAAGAAAGGTGTTTTGCCACGAACTTTTCCGGGGCATTCAGCGGGGTTGGCGAGGGATCCTCTTAAGCAGGAAGCCCTTGTCTTTGCTGTAAAGAAACTAGCAAGCAACAAAATGAAGGCATCAAAGCACCAACAGGATGCGGCCAGGAGCCCTCGCTGGCACGTTGCCCCTGAGCCACGCGGGGAAGAGTGACCCTAGAGCTCATTTCATGCTCCCAGGCCAGGCTTAAGTTGAAAGTTCAAGGCATTTTGTTTTTTCACCTGTTTCCTACAGTTCTAAGAAACTTCTGAAGAATTAATGTGTAACTATATCAGACATTCAGCGTTTTCTCCAGGGAAAATAATGTTACAGCAGGGGAGGGAAGGGAAGTGGCCTCTAGTCTGAGATGCAAGAAAGTTTCTATAAAATGAGAGAAATTTCTGGGTAAACGTGCCCAGTATCACATGTGCTTCTTACCGTATTTCCACCATACTCGGGGACATAAGGGTTTACTCAAGGCCAGTGCCCAGTGTGGCTACTGGTGGCCACGTGAGGTAGCCATTGGCAGCCTTGAAACTAGCACACAGTGGCCCGGTGCCCACCCCCCCACTCCCCCACCCCGTCTGCTAGGCCACAGTTCTGCCGGACCCAGTGATAACACAGTGTGGAATGACAAAAGCCAGTTCACGCAGCACACACAAAAACAGAGTGATGCTCCCTGCCAGTTAGGTCTCCAGACCAGGAGTTTCTGGTTCTGAAAGGATCCCCCTACCCCGCCCTCGGCAGTGGTGAGTGGCAGAGCCTGCACTGGCAGGGATGCAGACTTCAGGCCACCCAAATCTGGTCATTTTCCTTTTGTTTTTTCTAATCCAATCTTGAGAACTGGCAATACACATTGTTGGTGGCCTGCTGATTTATCACATGGAGAAAACAGACACTTTGAAGTGATGACATATAGATTATACTAACATTTTCTCTTCATTAATTTTTAATACAGAATGAATATTTTATTGAGTCATCTTTTTTTACTGGTGGTTTTTATGTTAGAAGCCCGTATCAATTTGAAGTCCTTTTGTAGATTAGTTTTAGGAGAGTTAAATATTAGCCCTTTCCTTGGTGGGTTCACCTGGTATATGTAGGTGTGTTTCTAAATATGGGCCGGGCATAGGTGATAGTTGTAATTTGTAAACTATTTTAATAAAAGGGTTAAATCCTGCCTTTTACATTTTTGCCACCAGGTGGCTAAGAAAAAAATTAAGCAAGAAAAATCCAACAATTATCCAAAGGATTCATAATAATCATTCTCAATTTCTGCTTCTGTGATGAAATACGAAACTATAGCTAGACTGTGTTTCAAGAAAGAAAACTGCTGAGTTAAGTGACAGAGGCATTTCAAGCAGTGCCAGGCCAGATGGGCATCTCCATTGAGTGTTTTTTGTTTTCATAAATATTGACATTGTTAAACCAACCAAATTTTGCTGAACTAAACCTTTTAGAGACTCACTCTGAGCCAGCTCTACCTCTGTGCTCACTCTAGGATGTCCATGTCACCCCTGACCAGTGGGTTTGGGATAGAGATTCAGCGTGGGCTGTGAGCACAGTGGCAGCCCTCTCCGTCCTCAGTGCATGGCCAACGTCCAGAGAGATATGGTTCAAGTTCCCTTAGAATCCGCTCTGAAACCCCAAAGCAAAACTGTCCAAATTGAAAGATTCTGTGTGTTAATGGTGAGAGGCTATAAGGAAACCCATGCACAAGGGATGGTGATGTAATAGGCTGGAAAATGCTTTTAGGCTTATTTTCTGGGGCTCCATCTGTTACAGTAAGGCTGGCATCACATGGCACAGACCCTACTCCCCCCTGATTTCCACAGCATCGTTAAGAGAAGGGCCATCTTGTCCCATGGATACAAAACCCTCCCTGCTTCCTTGCCAGCAGGCTTTGTGGCTGCCTGTGCTGCCCTTCAGTTCTCTAATTTATTAACTTGGACAGTAACCTCTTGCTTGCACACTATTTTATTCCCAATTTGCTTTTCTGATTCAAAGAGAACGTAAGTGCTTTAATCCTCTAATGGGAATTAATTGCTTGTTTCTCTGCTTAACTCTGATCCTTTCTCAATCCCTACAGGGACACGCTTCTTCCTGCAGGATCTGTGTGTTGCTCAAAACACAATCAGAAAGGTAATGATGTTTGTTTTATAAAAGATGACAGAAAGGAGGAATAGTAATTTTCCTTTTTATTGCCCAAGTAGTACACCCAAATTAATTTTGTATTATAAAGGATACATTTACTGAATTTAGTAGATAAAATGTAGAAAGTAAGTTGTCTCCTAAATTATTTCCTAGAGGAGAAGGTTAACTTTATTGCTTTGTTTTCTTTCATGGAATATTCTATTACCTCTTGCAGAAGAAAGTTACTGAGCTTTATCTGTCATGGGATTAATTTAAAGAAAAAAGTGAGAAAGTTATTGAGATGATAGTCCATAGAGTTAGAATTAACAATCTATGGCCTTCTTACCACCATTTCTATCTACTACCACTTGTCCAAATATTCTTCTGGTTTTGAGAAATTATTAAGCCCACAGCATTAATTATTTCATATGGCTTGATTTCCTCTACCACTTGTAGTGTATTCATTTTTATTATTAAGGGGCTTTATTGGGAAGAATATAGCTAGCAGATATTGCTAGAAGATCCTAATAAAGGAGGGAACAGGGTAAAGAAGGAAAGGGGGAATTCACATTCACTGGGGATGTATGCCTGGCACACAGTTGGCAAGCAGTGGAGACTGGCTCTTGGGAAGACTTATGATAAACCCAGTTTTAAATAGGAGGAAATAAAAGCTCGGAGACTTGCAATAACTTTCTCAAAGACCTACAGGTGCTAAGTGGTGGAGGTGGGAATTCAGTGCAGACCTGTCATCATGCCCCAGTGCATGTTTTATATTTGCCATGATGTGTCCCTAAATGTTCATCTACAGAACTCTAAGTCTACCCTGGATTGCTAGTTCCCTTTGAGGGCTGCATGCACGCTGTGTCTGATCTCACAGGCCTGGTGTTCAGGGTCGTGTTTCAGACATGCCTGGGTGCATCTGCTTCACATTAAAGCAGAGACAGAGCAATCTTCGTTTTGCTCTGGGAAAGCCCAAATGGCTCACCTACAGCTATTTCTATCTATTATTTATTCAACTATGCTCTTGTGCTTTATCCAAGAATCTGACCCTAACACAGTGTCATGGAAAAACTAGCATGAGGCGGGGCTAAAGGTAGAAATATACGACTCAGAAGGTGGCATCCCCTTCTGTAGTGGCAGTGCCACCCCGCCAATCTGGCTGAGGGGCCAAATACTCTTCTGCCTAGAACAAATCAGAGGCACATTCTGAGTTACTCTTGGCTGTGGTTCTGAGTCATCTTGGTCAGTGTAACAGACTTTTCATGTGTCCTGTTGGCTGTGATCCTTAACAGCAGCCTTGGAGATGGGCTGAACACGACAGATGAAGAACTAGAGTATAGAGAAATAAGGAATTTGAAAAAGCAGAACTGAACCAAAAACTAGCAGAAGGAAAGAAATAATAAAGATTAGAGAAGAGGTAAAACAGAGAGCAGGAAAACAATAGAGAAAATCAGTGAAACCAAAAGTTGGTTGTTTGAAAAGATTAACAAAAGTGACACACCTTTAAATAAAAAGAGAGACTTAAATAACTAAAACCAGAAGTGAAAGAGGGGACATTAAAATCCATTCTACAGAAATTAAAAAGATTAAAAGATTGTAAGAAATAAAATACTAGCATGGGGGGCAGGGATGAAGACACAGTAACTATGATTCTCCAAAAGTAGCAGTACTGTGTGAACAATCTGTATGCCAACAAATTAGCTAACTTAGAT
Source organism: Galago senegalensis (assembly GCA_963575145.1). Classification (NCBI taxonomy): domain Eukaryota; kingdom Metazoa; phylum Chordata; class Mammalia; order Primates; family Galagidae; genus Galago; species Galago senegalensis. The sequence goes on along the minus strand of CAUYTI010058550.1, from coordinate 30,833 downwards.
AAAATAGACAAAGTACTAAAAATACAAAACCTGCCAAGACTGACTCACGAATCATGACAAAATAGAAAATCTGAAAAGACCTATAATAAGGAGACTGAAGAATATTCAAAAATTTCAAAAACAACAAACCCCTGGACTAGATGGCTTTACTGGTGAATTCTACCAAACTTTTAAAGAATACCAATCCTCCTGAAACTCTTCTGAGAGTTTCAGAAGAAACTGAAAGAAGAAGGACCACTTCCAAACTTATTCTATGAAGTCAATAGTTCTCTGATACCAAAGCCAAAGAAAGACACTGCAAAAAACAAAAATACAGACTTATATCTTTGAAGACTGATGAAAAATCCTTACACAAAATACTAGCAAACAGGATTCAACACATTTAAAGTGGAATTTATTCCTTGAATGCAAGGATGGTTCAACAAAAGGACAATCAATCAATGTAATAAATTTCACTAACAGAATGAAGGAAAAACACCACAGGATCATCTTAACTGATACAGAACAAGGCCAGGCATGGTGGCTCACACCTGTAATCCTAGCACTCTGGGAGGCCAAAGTTGGTGGATTGCTTGAGCTCACGAGTTTGAGACCAGCCTGAGCAAAAGCGAGACCTCATTTCAACTAAAAATAGAGGGGGGGGAAAAAAAAAACAAGGTAAGAGGATCACTTGAGCCCAAGAGTTGGATGTTGCTATGAACTTGATGCCACAGCACTCTACCCAGGGCAACATAGTGAGACTCTGTCTCAAAAAAAGAAAAAAAAAATACAGAACAAAACATTTGTCAAGATTCAACAGTATTTCGTGGTTAAAAAAAAAAAACTAGGAATAAAAGGAAATTACCTCAACATAATGAAAACCATATATGAAGAGCCCACAGCTAATGTCACACTTGATGTTGACAATATAAACCCTTTCCTCTGAGATGAGGAACAAAATAAAGATGCTTGCTTTCCCTATTTCTATGTATTCAACAGAGTACTAGAAATCCTAGATAAAGCTGACTTAACAGTCTGAGGCCACCAGGAACTGACTTCCTACATGGTGAGGAGCCAAGTAAGGAGTCAGGTAACTGGTGCCCACCACACTAGAGAAGCTCCAGAACTGTGGGCCACAGGTGTGTAAAGCAAGGGCAGGCCCAGGAAGCAGCAGAGAGACCTTACAATCTCCCCTCCAACCCAGCAGAGGACAGTGGGTGCCTTTCTGGAGAGTGTGGCAAGAACACCTGGGTATTGGGAACAGTAGGTCCAGCTTACAGTGGCAGCCTGAAAATGGGAGTTAAAGGAAAGTCCACAGACATATAGATTATTGGGACCCCCAGAATGTCCTCAAGGCCCCACACAAGCCCTCCAACAGTTGGGCTCTCTTGGGCTCTCTCTGCCCCATGCAGAGCTGCAGTCTCAATTCTAAAGAGTGTCTCAGTTTTCCACATGAAAAGCTAACCAGGGGTTGCTGACACTTGCAGAAAACCCCTTAATGAAACACAGATAGCAAAACAAAGAGAAAAGAGGAATTTAGGAGAAATGGAGGCAAGGATGGGAAAGAAGAAAACTTAAAAAAAAAAGTCTTATGTCTACGAAGGAATATAGACTAAGAAAAATAACAAAAAAGAAATACAACGGCAATTTTTATTTTTTACAGTCTTACTCTTTGCCAAAGCCAGAGTATAATGGTACAATCATAGCTCACTGCAGCTTCAAACTCCTGGACTCAAAGGATCCTCCTGCCTCAGCTTCTTGAGTAGCAGGGACTACAGGTGTGTGTGTACCACCATACCCGACTAATTTTTTAATATTTTTGTAGAGATACAATCTCACTATATTGTCCAGGCTGGTCTTCAAGTCCTGGCCTCAAGCATCCCCCAGTGTTCCTGGCCACAAATTTTTTTTTTTTAAATAATAGAATAATTAGAAGATACAGTAGAATGTGTAAAAAACAACAACAAAAAAAAAACTGGAAAAAAGAAGAAAAGATAAGAACATTGGAGGATTGAAATAAGATATTTATCACCTGAATATTAGGAGATCCAGAAAGAAAACAAAGAGAAAGGCAAGGGAAGAACTTCCCTGGAATCCAAGGTGAGGAGTACTTACATTGAAATTCCCCTGTAAGGGCACAAGGCAGGGGTGTATGGCTGTATGGCACACCTTTCGGGTGCTGGACAACTACAAGACGGACTCTACCTAACAAGTTCAAAGTGGTGACCTGGTCATTTGTACCCACATAATAACATAAAATTAAGAAAAAAAATTCCCAGCGCAGATCCATAAGTCACATAGTAAAATTTCAAAATCCAAGGGATGAAGGGAAGACCTGTAGAGCCTCCAGAGAAGAGCTACAGAGGGTGGATCGCAACTCACCGGACTTCTCAGCAAAGAGAAGTTAATGTTGAGGAAATGCCCTTAAAGTTCTGAAGGAAATGATTTCTAGAATCTTCTACTGAGCCACATTATTAATCAAGGGTGGGAAAAAATGAACCTCAGCAAAAGGAGGCAGTCAACCCAGCAAGGAGAGCAGCTGCACAGCAGGGAGAGGCTGAGGGAAGGCCAGGATGGCAGCGACATCAAGGGCCAGACCGAGCACCCAGGCCCTGGGTGGGTAACGGACAGATCTTGACACTGCTTTCAGAAAATGCAAGGCTGAGCCACTGTCCTAGGACCTGAACAAAACCAAGTCTGAAGCAATTTTTAGTTTCAATACAAACACAAAGTTGTCCAAGAAAGGAAACTGAATCATAATGCACTACTGCCTTAGCTACCAGCAGTGTCCACTGTGAGGTGGCAGGGGGCCCAGCTGGGCTTCTGTAGTGATGGTGAAGGCAGCTTCCTGAGCACACGAGGCTCCCACAGGTGTTAACCCTCAGCAGCCTCCGGAGGCGCGTGGCTGTTACAACATCATCATACAGTTGAGGAAGCCGAGGCACAGGGAGGTTCATTGATTTACCTAAAGTCACTCAGTTATAAGTGGTAGATCCTGGGTTTTAACCCAGGCAGTTTGGTTCTGAAGTCTGTGCTTTAAAGCACCAGGCCCACCTGCTTTGCGGGTAGAGAGGCATGACATAATTTAAAATATCGAAAAGCAGTGGTATAAGCAACGTGGAGATAATACCAAATGCAGGAGTTAAAAGGTCTTAAAAGTATTGCCTCTGGCGAGTAGAAGGGGGTAGGAAATGTAAACTTTCTCGTAAAGCTATTTGACTAGTTATGTTACAGATATGTGTTATTTTTAAAATTGAGTCAGAGGACTTGAGCCAGGCAGCTGGGGGCTGAGGAGGGCTGGTGTCCTATCTGCCTGAGCTTGGGTCTGGCTGGGTGGTCTCACGTCAGCACCAGCTGGCTGCACAGTGCAGGGAGCATGGTGGTGAGGGCGAGTCTGTGGCAGGAGGCAGGCTTGGGGTCTGCACTGGGGACAGGCTGGAGGGGAACAAAGTAGCCAGCCCCAGCAGTGACTGGGGTATAGGAATGGGGACAGTGGGTGACTCCTACCAAATGCAAGTCCGTCCAGATCCACCCCTGTCCTTTGTACACTCTGCCCACTGCAGGAGACAGCCCTGGGCCCTTGTCCCTGTCACTCTCTCCAGACCCTCCAGACTCTCACTGTCCACCGTTTCTGTTCCCATGTCATTTTCACTCTGGCTTCCGCTGGCAGCTGAGGTCCGGTGACTTTAGCTGGAGTACTTGCCCTTCCTCCTCCCATTGCACCACCTCATTCCAGCTTCCTCCTTATCCATGTCTTGACTTTCATATTGCAGGTGTGCCCCACTCCCACCAAGTCCCCCAAGTCTAATCTGTGGCCCTGCACTGTAGTCAGAGGCCCCACTCTGGCCAGCCTAGTGTTCCCCAGCACCATGCCTTTTCCAGTGTGATGTGCCTGAAATCTGGGGAACAGGGTGGCACAGGCTGGGGCCCAGCTGAGAGGCAGCAGAGAGGAGGAAGGGTGAGCAGCAAGCCGGTCACAGTCACAGAGGCCCAGAGAGGAAAGGCTGAGACCCCAGAGCCGCTTGTGTCTATGAAAAGAAAATGGGAGTCCTGTGAGTTCAGTGTGACTTCTGTAAGGGCCACTTGTCCACGTGCACAGGGTGTCACCGCCAGACGTAACTGGCTGGTTGATGGACGCATCTTTTGTTTCCCTGCACCTGCAGTTGCAGCCCTCAGAAGCTGCCACAGGCTGTCCTTATGCCACGGGCAGCCAGGGACAGGGAAGGGCAGCCCTGCCCTCTCAGCCTTCATTCCCATGTGGGTTTGAATCATTTTACACAAACCACTTCTGTCATTCTGTAACAGTTTGTGGCCCAGACTCAGGCAAGTGGTAAACATTTACCTTCACATTGGAGCCAAGGTCGCTTCAGTGAGTCACAGTGAGTCACTGTGAAGCATCATTACCCTCTAAGACCTTGAAAAAGGAGACGCTGAGAGGTGTGATTGTTAAAAGTTTTGCTGGGTCACACTTCCAGGACTGGAATGTAAATTTAGTACTGAAACCTGAATTCTCTCTTGTAGCTGGATTACACTGGTTATAAATCCATATATGTATATACACACACATATATAACTATATACACACATATATACGGTGGTTGTTTCTGATTTTTCTATAAAATATATTGCGTAATTTTCAAAGTCCTTTTACTGAGACTGAAAACTGACCAAGAATATGGCAGGCCAGGTGCAGTGGCTCATTTGGGAGGCCCAAATGGGAGGATTGCTTGAGTCCAGGAGTTGGAGGCTGCAGTAAGCTGTGATCACATCTGCACTCCAGCCCAGGCAATAGAGCAAGACCCTATTATTAAAAAAAAAAAAAAAAGACAAGAAAGAAAGTGACAGTTCTTCAGGCCTCAATCCCAGGACAGGCTATCTCCATCTGACATCTGTTCTCAGATGTGCCTTTTCCCAGATCAGCAGCTGTAACTGGTGGTGGCCAGTGCACACAATGACCAACAGCAGTGGGTTCTGGGCTGTGCTGGGAGTGGAGGAGATGAGGTGGTGGCCTGGTGCACACAATGACCAACAGCAGTGGGTTCTGGGCTGTGCTGGGAGTGGAGGAGATGAGCAGCAACTTGTCCAGACAGGGTGGGTCTGGGAGGTCATTGCTGGGGTGTGGCCAGCGTGTCTTCTGGCCTTGAGCTGCTACCACTGGGTGGGGGTTCCAGAGCCAAGGCTGGTGACCCAGAGGGTGTGAGGGAGGCCAAGGCAGTCAGGAGGCCAGGCTCCCATTTCTGAGAGGATGTACCGGGTCAGTAGTCAAGAGAGGAAGGCCATCCTTTGCAGAGTGGGGAGGGTGCTCAGTATCTGCTACACCTCCCATGCTGACACTGAGGGGCTGTCACATAGCATGGGCTGCATGTGGAGTCCCTGTGAGAGTTCTGCTTGAGTCCAGCCAGGTAGTGCAGGGGATACTGGGGAACACCATCTTCCCGCTGCAATAGACCTGCCCTGTCTGCTACAGACATGTCAACCAAGTCACGACTGCAAGCAAACTGCAACCCCCAGGTCAGATCTGGCCTGGTGCCTGGTTTTAAGTGGCCCACAAGCTAAGAATGGCTTTTATATTTTTAAATGAGTAAAAAAAAGCCACATTTCCTGATTGATGAGAAAGTGGTACGACATTCTAGTGTCTGGCTCAGTGTCCATGACCAGAGACCCATAGCACCTGGGCCACACTGGTCATTGGCTGCTGGGCGGGGACAGCTGACCCTGACCTGCCACATCTCTCCCCTGCAGCAACTCCATGACCCTGATCTTCCTGTACGGTACCCTGAAGCGCGGCCAGCCCAACCACCCAGTCCTGCTGGACGGCACCCATGGCTCCGCTGCCTTCCGCGCCCGTGCCCGTACACTGCAGCCCTACCCGCTGGTCATCGCAGGGGAGTACAACATCCCGCGGATGCTGAACCTGCCCGGCACTGGGCGCTGCGTGGAGGGCGAGATCTACGAGGTGGATGACGCCATGCTGCGCTTCCTGGATGACTTCGAAGGCTGCCCCAACATGTACCAGCGCACCCTGGTGGCGGTGCAGGTGCTCGAGGGCCCGGGCGAGGACGGCCCCAAGGACATGCTGGCGCCCCACACCCCGGTGCAGTGCTTCGTGTACAGCACGGCCACCCACCCACCCGAGTGGGTCCACCTTCCGCACCACGACAGCTACGACTCTGAGGGGGAGCATGGGCTGCGCTACACCCACAGGGAGGACAGATGAGGTAGGGACGGCGCTGTGGCCGGGGCTCAGTGGGAGCTGGGCGGTGCCCTTTCTACAATGTCTTTGTCAAAAACTTGATCTGTAGGAAAAGCAATCTTTTACAATGGCAGCTGATTTTACAAATAATTTTGACATACTAATAACAAGATTGTGCCCTCAAATCTTTCTTTCCAGTACTACTTTATTGCTTGCTGCTTAAAGAGCATCATGGGCTTAAATGTGTTAGGTAAGAAATATTCAGGATTTTAATTCTCCTGAATGGGACTTAGAGAACTCAGGTTACCCTGCCTTTCTTTCTTCTTCCCCGCCTCCCCCCCACTTTTATTTGCTTTGCTTTAATCTGAAGATAACATTTAAAATGAATGTAATGTGTGTTGGCAACTAGATTTTAGCAGTCCCATTGCATTGATTCTGGCGTATAACATCTAGAAAATTTTTTAAAATAAGAGCTGATTTTAGATGGTTCAATATCAACATAATAAAAAAAATCTTCAAGAAAAACAGGCTGCATTTTGGAATATATAGAGTAACCTTCTTAATTTTTACATCAAGCTTACATAGAAACTATTGAAGATGATCACTTAAAATTAAACTAGATGTTTTGGGAAATAAAATATAAATGTGTATGGTGGTATGTTCTCCCTCCCATCCCCATTTCTGGTACACTTGGTAGGAGCGTCTTTTCATTTTAATCTAGCAAAATAATGAACACCCACTTGCTGGTAGACACAGCTGAGCACCCTGGACTTCAAATGGAAGTTTATCTGAGCCCAGCTCTCAGCAGCCAGGCCCATCACTGCCTCCTGAAGGGAGCAGCATTTGGAGGTGGCCTTTCAGAGAAGAACCAGCACGCTAGTAATTTGTTCTTCAGGCCTGACAGAAGCTTAGCTTCCAAATACAAACAGCACTTAAAATAATTTTAGCAAGGCACGAAGTACCAATTACTACCCACCTCCATCTGATAATTTGTCAGCACAGATTCAAATCGGCACACGACTCTGCTTCTGCTCACCAGCAAAGTATGAAACGTATTCCAAGAATTTAAGAAACAAATTGAAAATGCAGCTGCCGGTCCTCAGTGACCTCATCTCAATTGGGTAGACCTCCCTTACTCTTCAACTTAATGGTAGACTATGATCCCTAACTGCATCCAGCACAAAAACACAATCATTATTTTTAGCCTCTTTTTCTTAATTGGAAACTTGCTTTGCAAAAACAAAAAGGCAAAGAGAGCTGCAGGCTGACCAGCCTGTGGCTGCTGCACCTAGTACAGCGCTGAGGCGACCTGGGGGCCTGCGGCAGTGGGGACAGGGCAGCAGCCTGCTCCTCACCAGCAGAGTGGATGGTCCCATGTCAGCCAGCAAGCCGGGAGGGGACATCCATCAGTGCCATACCCCTGTGGAACCACAGCGGAAAGGGCACTGCCAAAATCAGCATCTGGGCTGTCTGGTCTTCGGGAAATCAGGTCCTCAATTACAGAAGGAATAAGATAATCAGACTATACACTAGCAAATGCTGATTTGCTACAACTGAAGGCAGAGAACTGGAATTCATATGATTTCTTTTAAAGGATGACAAAGAAATGCTAGTATTTACAGTCTTGGCACAGCCTGTAGCCTATGTGTACATTGTCTTCATTCAAAAAAAGGGCAAATTAATATTTAGACAAATGCTTGGTTTTATTGATTTAATTTTGACACTAGGAAATCTCACAGCAGAAGTACAAATCATATGTACAAGTATTTATATCAAAAAAATTTCCATTGGTGATAATTTGGCAGAAGGTTGGTTTGACTCTTATGTGGAATAAACATGACGACGTAAGACCTGCAGCACAGGAGTGTTCCTGTAAATGCTGGAATAATACAAATGGCTAATTAAGTTGGGTGATGACGGCAAGGCTATAAATACTTCATTCCAGTTCCACGAGCAGATCTCCTTCTCCAACTGTGTCGCCAGCTTTACAGTGCACAGACTTTACCTTGAAATAAAAAGGGAATGGGGGAGGAGGGCAAGAATTATCAACCAGAACCAAGAGGGCGCAATCTCTGACCCTGTTTCTGGACATAGCCTGCCCCGCTCGAGCCCATCTGAGGGGAGCCTGCAGAACAGGGATGTCCATGTGCTGGCTGTGACCCCAACTTTCCTGCTCCCACCTCTCTGTCCTTGTCAAACTAAAAAGTGCCAATCTGAAGGATGTTCTCTGGGAGTCTAAGCTGTAGCTGGCTCACTGGCCCCTACACGGGGCACACTTGGGTCCAGGTGGCATTCTAAACTCTGAAGGGTCCATGCTAGCTGAGTTCTGAGCACCCAGCCTCCCTGTCTTGCTGTGGGTTTAGGTTGAAGAAATGTTCTTGGGGAGCTAATGGGACACTTAGTATAAAAGACAAAAGAGGACAAAATTATCCAACAGACCAAACAGGTACTGATTAAGAGGAGGACCTCCCTGACCCCGGACTGATACCTTCCTTGTGAAAGGAAATGAAATAAACATTGAGGACCTGCGTGGGGGGACAGGTTGCCCTTTGTGGCACCATCTGGGAATGCAGAACTGTGTCTCCCCCCTCCCATTTCCATTTTTATCAAGTTTTTCTTTCCCAAATTGTGTACAGATTTAAAATTAGCAGGGAGGTGGCTGAAATGGGGAAGAGACAGTCATTTGATTTCTTGGAGGCTCTTCCTTGGGCATGAAAATGAACAATGGGTTAGAACTAATTGGCCGCATGGGCAACTGGCAAACAGGAAAGACGCCGGCAATGCCTGGGTTGGTGCACTGGCCCGTGTCCCTGCCTCTCCAGGGTGATCAGCCTACAAGGGCCTTTTTTCTTAAACTCAAGCCCAGAGTCTTTAAGAAGGATATGAACCCGTGCAAAGAATACTTCCAAGGCCTGGCTGGCAGAGGCTGCTGGACTGAAGAGGCTGCCTCGGATGTTTGTCTGTGATGTATTTTTAATCAGCCTTTTCTCTAGGAGGAAAAGTGACCCCCCAAGTGAGAACCAGGGCCTGCTACTTTGTGCTGGGGCTTCCTGCCACTCCTCCTAGGCCTTCTTGGGCTGGATTCCAGAGGTCTGGGGGTGAGGAGAGAGGACCAGAACAGTCAGGAAGGACTGGCACGTGGGGCTCAGGCCAAAGGACAGAACTCACTGGGCCTTCCACAGCCCTGAGAAGCAGCCCTAGGCTGCTGAGGGTGAGACAGACCCAGGCTGCCAGGAAATAAAGCATGCTGACAGATATGACCCCCACTCTGTCAGCACTCTGGCCCAGCAGCACAGGGGCCTTGGCATGCATCTGACTCCCATCTCTGTCCCCCACACCCAGGCCATGCTCCTTGGGGATGGAAATCTCATGATCCTAGCACAGCATAAATGTTAAATGATCCCAGGGAAAAAATAAAGCCATTTTCACATTAATAGAAACTATTTTCATATTCATACAGAAAAGTGATTTAATTTAGCCAGAATTCCTAAAAAGCTACAAATCTTGCTATTTTTCTCTCTTTAACCCCACAGACATGCACAGCTGCCGGCTCAGGGCCACCAGGCTGCATCTGAGCTCTGCTTATCCATCTAGGACCAGGCAGGGCACCTCTGGGTCCTTCTCTAGGAATCAGTTTCATTGCCTTCTGGGGTGACAGATCATGAGACAGTCAGAGACTGTGTCTCTCTGATAGAAACTTGGAGTGAGTGGATCTCTCACTGCACCTGATGTCCCCAAGGCCCAGCCATGTGCAAGACACAGTTGACCTCTGCTGCTGTCTCCAGCCCTGCCCGACACTTCCCAACCAAAACATCCCTCAGGAAAGGATTATTTACCCACTGATGGCATCTTTTTAGTCACAGGTAGAATAATGAATTTATTGCTTAAAAGGACTTTTCTATTTTCTTCAAGGAAAAAATACATTTAAAGATGTTTTGCCCTTAAATTCCAGAACTAACAGATCTCTCCTTTTTCCTCCCTGAGTCACTCAGTTGCGCATGTGTGCAGGTGCTCAGCCGCTGATCTGAGGTTGAACTGTCTTCTTTATGGAAAAATTATCTTGAAGAGTTGCATTAATTTTTGCAATCTGTAAAACCGTTTCCTGCTGTGTCACCGAAGTCTCAGATTACTAACTGCCTCCAAGACAGATGTAAACATTAAAAATTAAAGACCCTTTAATTTGAAAGACATTAAGGTGAAGAACAGTTGTTCTTTGAATACCTGAACATAATACACAGATTCTTCTGGAAGGCCCATTCTCCATGAGGCAGGGACATCTCAGAGTGAGAAGAGCCTCCCCATCCTAATATGGGGGAGGTGGAAGAGATCACCCCATGGTCCCTTTCAGGGTAGACCATCCATGGCTCAAAGGAGGAAGGCCAGTGAGGGCTGGCGGGAACTTTGGAACATACCTTGCCAGTTTTCCCAGCTGTCATACTGTTCTGCATTTTCATGGCTTCAATCACACAAATTTCCTGACCTTCTGCTACCTAAAAAATGGATAGAAAATGGACATAAGTTTGCAGAGCACTCTAATTTTACAATAATGCTTAAGACGAAAGCCATTAAGAAATTCTTTAAATGCATTGTAAGTTTCATCTGTAAACAGCAGCAGTGATCTCTAAGTTCATCTCTAGGGACAGCAGATAAAGGCCATTCCCTCCACCATCAAATCCTTGTTAGAAAAAATCCTGACACTAGAGGATTGGGGAGGCGAGTCGTGGGGCCTCCCGGGGATCTCTAAGACTGTCTTTGCCACTGACAGAGGTGCTGTGAAAATGGAATGTTTTCCACTTACCTGACGTGTCCGGAAGAGGCTGATCTCCAGACAACTGTGTGAAGTTGCCTGGGGCTGAGGGGGAAAGGAAAGTGACAGTTGATGGGAACAGAGTTTCTTTTTGGATGGTGGAAATAGTCTGAAATGGACTATGATGGTGGCTGCACAGCTCTGAGCAGAATAAAACCACTGAATTCTGCACTTTAAAGGCTGAATTGTATGTCAGTTACATCTCAGTAAAGCTGTTACCAAAAACAGGATTTCTGTCTGTACCCCTAGAGAACTCAGCATCAGGGCCTGAAGACCACAGTCCCACCTGCCAGATGACACAGGGGCCCTGACAAGGCAGTGCTCCCAGACAGCACCTTCCCACACAGGGAGTGACATCAGGAGCTCTGCCCATTCCCCATAGGGAGAGCAGAAGCCCTGGTCCCTGCCCTCGCTCAGGCTCCTGCTCCTGCTCCGATGTTTGCCTTCCATCTGAGCCAGCCAGGCTGAGCCAGTGTGAGCCTACTGGGGCCAAACCTGGGCTCCTGCACAGGAATCAGCTATGACTAAAAGCAACCCTATTCACTTTTCTCAGCCTTGATGGGTGGATACGATGAGCTGGGCCAGATTTCTCCCTCGTCTCTGTTAGTTTTTGGAATGAGAGAGTCCAGTTTTCTTGGGCAACAGCCCTGTGGGGTATGAGGGACATGCTGGCGTGGGGCTCCTGGCCACTCATACCATGATGGCTGTGCCTATCTGAGGCCACAGCAGTGCCGAGAGAATGTTCTTTCCTGAAATCCCCAGATGATCTCCAAGTCCCCCTCCAGGCCCCCTGTGTGGCGCAAGCTGTCTTGCTGGCAATCTGGAGTGCCTGAGCCCTGTGTATTCTTCTCCTCTGCTGTTCAGGTGGTGGGCTGTGTTTTCTTGGCACAGAAATATAGGAAGAGAGGGGATGCCAGCGCTTCACTGCTGGCACGGAGGAGAGACGCTGCGGAAGAGCCAGGCTGGGAAGCGCTGTGCCCGCTGCCCTCTGATTCCCTTCACTTGGCATTTGCATCTGCGGAGACTGAGGCGTCAGCTTGCGAGGGCGAGGGCGATTCTTCACGATGCGGGGGAATGAAGGAGGGACAGCGCAGAGACAAAGCTAATGCCCTAGGTGATGGGTCAGAAGGGTCACTCCCTCACGTCAGCATTTTAGAGTCTTTTCTCTCTTCAATGGCAGGCAAGGAACAGGAGAGATGGGGAGGGACAGTCCCACCACAGCACACCTGCAACAGAGCTCCACATGTGCAAGCCCTGGTGCCAGGAGATGCCTCTCAGTTCAATCTGGACTCACTGAGGTGGCCCCTGACCCAGGGACTAGGCACCAGGGCCAGGGGACTTTCTAGGAAATGGTTTTGAGACATGACAGAACAGAAGAGAACAGAAATTACATTGAAAATTAGGAACCAACTCCTTACCTCAGCTCTAATCACGATTACCCTCACAGGTGGATGGGCACCCACCAAGTGTACCCACATGCTGGTTTCTCAGGTCCCACCCAGCCCAGTAGGTTCTTGTGGGTGGCACAGCCTTGGCCCCTCTGCCAGTGGGTGTACTCCCGTCTCATCCCATCAGTCACTGCACAGAATCTGCTGGTTAGACAGACAGCCCTGCTTAAAGTAGCCGGCTTCTTTATGTCGATCTTTAAGTAACTGAATTAACAGTTAAATTGCACATATGAAAAAGAAGCAAGGCCTGAAGATTTCCAATGGTCACGCCTGCAAAGTCCAGCCTGACAATGGTCCCACAGGAGATGTGCCAAAGGGCAGCTGGGTCAGACCACAGCTCTGCCCCACACCCTGCCAGAACCCGGGACAGCAGGAGGTTGACAAGGAGTTTATGGCGGCTCTGCTCTCACTGCCCACACTCATCGTTCCTGGCCAGCCTCTGGGTGCTTGTTAGGTGGGCAATTTGCAAAGAGGTGATGGCAGGTGACTGCAAGGGCTGAGTTCCTAATCAATCAGAAGAAAAAAACTTCTACTTCTGCCAGGGACAATGAGAAGAAGTGACAAGTCCCAAAGTTAAAACAGTCCCTCCCTCTAGTTGAGAGACTCTGACAAATTGTTTAAAAGGACTTTAAAGAGGGCGGCACCTATGGCTCAAAGGAGTAGGGTGCCAGCCCCATATGCTGGAGTTGGCAGGTTCAAACCCAGCCCCAGCCAAAAACTGCAAAAAAAAAAAAAAAAAAAAGGACTTTAAAGAAAGTGTAACCTGACCAGGCCCAGTGGCTCACACCTATAATCTGGGTTCTCTGGGAGGCTAAGGTGGGAGGATCACTTGAGAGCACCAGTTTAAGACCAGCTTGAGAAAGAGCAAGACTCCAGCTTTACTAAAAACAGAAAAACTAGCCAGGCATCATGGTGAATGCCTAAAGTCCCAGCTATTTAGGAGGCTGAGGCAGGAAGACTGTTGAACTCAGGAGTTTGAGATTGCTGTGAGCTATGCTGATGCCATTGCACTCTACCCAGGGTGACAGGAAACACTCTTCCTCTCAAAAATAGTGTGTCTGCATCCAAAGTGATCCCAGCTCCCACCCAATCCATGGCACTGGGTCACAGAATCAGATCCCGGCCACCCCAGGTGCCTCTTCACTCCTGGTTTTCCCTCTCTAGTTCCTCACACTGTGACTGCTGGTCTACCTGGCGTGTTTAGCTGTAAGGGGAAACCTGCCCACCGCATCTGCCTCCCTTCTCCCGGAGCAGTCAGTCTGTTTTGTAGAGTGTTTTTACTCATGCCCAAGCTCAGCTCTTAGATACTGCTCCTTGGACCCTCTGAGACAGAGATCACGTTCTATACAGACACACCAACACAGATACATCGATCCAATCTCTACTTATTTCATGCCTTAAAACTCAAGTCAGAGAACCAAATGTGGTGCAAACCATGTATCAAAGAATCAGTGGGACACAAGCCACACCTGCCTGGGCTCTGGGAGCGGCTGTCACTGAAGGGTGCGCTCCGTGGACAGGGTGGGCACCGAGACAGCACGGCTGTGCTTTCCCCTCAGGACTCGGAAGCCTGCTGCCCAGCAGTGTCAGCTCTCACAGGACGTGCACATGGGAGCTGGGCAGTGGGCCCAGTGGAGGCAACACCTTCCGGAGGGCCCCAGGTACTCGGGAGGCCAGGCATTAATTGGGCATGCAGAGGGGGCTGTGCAACGCTCAGCCTCTGCCAGCAGCACCCCTGTGCGGCCCCGCTCCTGCAGGATATGAGCACACTCCTCCAACACTTTTGTGAATCGTCTGAGAAAGACTTAATGATTGTGACAGGATGTCTTCAGTGTTGGGCTTACAAAATGGTCACAAGCCTCGCAAGTCTTTTTGATAAACCTAGTGGGCCTGATGTATTTCCCGGCTCCTTGTCTAATTGGTGTAAAGTTTCTAGGCCTGAATCCTGTATCTTTCATCCGGCTTATTGCGTCCTCTCCTTTGACACGGGGTCAAGGTTCACATTCGCATCCGATTACCAGAGCGGCACTCATTAAGAGGGAGTCGGCCTTGCCCCAAAGTGAGTAAGCTTGAGAAAAAACTTGGCCCATTTACTCAGCAGATTCTCGCATGGTTTGTGGCCTGAATGTCACCCAGCATTGCTCAGTGCTGAAGAGTTTCAGACATCTCCAGCTGATGATTAATTGTGAGTGATGGGAAATAAAATCCAGTAAAGCCAGCTGCTTGCCATGGTCGGCAAAATGACTCTAATGGATATAGGCTGCCAATTTTCCAGTTTTACTGGCGAGTCTTCCAAGTGTAATTAAGGGAAGTTATAAATGATATGGAAATCTATCAAGTTCCATTTATTTTCAGAGGACTCTTTCCCCCAGAGACTTTTATCTTCAAGCCTATAGCATGCTTTGTTGTGCTAATGATTTAAACCACTTCTTATTTCTGATTAAAGCCCCCAATATCCTTCTACCAAGTTCTCTTCATTCCTTCCTCAAAGATTAAAAGGCATAGAAGCTTCTCCTGCACATGCGCCCCTGCTGGAAAACACGTTAAGATGGGACACATTTGGCAACACATACCGTTCAAACTGCAAACTGCCTTCGCCACTAAGAAAGCTCAAAGAAAATGCCCAAAGAAAAAAAGAGAAAGGGGAAAAAAAGATCACCCAGCATAAAAGGAAGCCCCCAAAAGTACAGACTTGAAAGCTGCGCTCAATACCAGATACTCATCAGAAGGTGCTCTAGCTCACTAATGTTATTTGATTTGGAATAAAAGCATGAAAATGATGGCAAAGGCCTAAAATTGGAGATGTGAAGGATGACTGCACAGTATTCCATTTCTCAATTTCATCCTTCAGAGCCACAAAATGGGGGTGATGCAGTGACTGGATGAGATTTACAGTAACAGCTGTGGTCTTCCCACACAGGGGAGACCCTTCTAATGGGCTGAGGTCTGTTTTGAACAGACGGGTAGTAACAAAACAAGGCTCCCTATTAGGGGTGTGCAGTCGTACTTCTGATAAAGAAAACGATGATGGGCGTCGGGTATCCTTCAAGACAGACCCTACCCTCTTTTATCATCCAAACCCAGGGCTGTTTCAAAGGCATTATCGTTGAAATATAGGCTAGAGGACGTAAATGGCATCGAGCACCCCCCTTGTAAGCCCACTCTAGCAACTGTAAAGAATGCCGAGGAAACGGTGCCAGTGGCATATGGCTTTCTACTGTGCTAAACATTCATACAAAAGACAGGTTCATCAGTCATTGGAGTATCTGGATAAAAAATTAGCTCCTGATGGATGGTATTTTGAGCTTACCTGCTGCTAGTACATTACCAGAGAAACACAGGTTTTGAAACCCACATGACATTAGAAACTGCAGACCATGAAATACGACACGTGCAGGAGCACACAATGTACGCCAGATTATACAAAATCATAAATAAGCTATTTAAACCCTCTGCCTAAAATTGGGCCCGCTGCAAGGAACCCTGGGTCACTTCTACGCAGGCCAATTAATGCACAGCATCTGCTGTACAGAAGCAGGGCACCAAGCACTTCCGAATGATTTCGGCAATTAAAAGAAAACTGTTTCCTGCCTGTTCAGACAGCAACTGTTTCAATGCAAGAGTGAGCACCAAATCACTCCGTGCAGCTGAAAAATTAAGTCCCCTTTTTGGGAAAGAGGGGTGGGTGGGAGAGAGAATTTTTTATAGAAAAAGGAGAGCCTTCTTTTGTTGTCCTGCATTCTGTGTTTTTCTGCCAAATTAGACAGAAGGCTCAGAGGGCTGACCGGCCCTGCAGTCTCCCATTCTGTGGAGCTGGGCCTCCCGAAAAACCCGATCAATGTCAGCCCTGCTGACCACGCCACAAAGTGGAAATCCTGCAATCACATTGTTATAGACGCTTCTCCTTAGAACACAGGTGCCTGAAGTAATGCGTCCTCAGGCCTCAGATGTGAAGAAAGGCAGCTCAGATTTGGGGAAAAACACTCTGGGCACCTGATCATTGCCACGTCCTCTTTCTGAGCTGGTGAGACAGGCTGGAGAGTGTGGCCTGATACTTCCTGAAGAAGAAATGTGTGTACATCCCACATTTTTTGTTTGAAGCAGAGAGAAAGAGGCACTGAGGCCACAGTGTTTGAGGGAGGATAGAATTGTCACCAGACACAGAATGGGAAGGCAGCTGAGCTCAGTGACCTGCCCTGAGCACAGTGTGTGCACATGGGTGCCCAGACCAACTCCCGGGAACTGGGCAGTGGGAGCTTAGGGTGGGAATGCAGAGTCACAGCCAATGTCAAATGGGTCCAGGTTTTCTTTAAATTCCTTAAAATAAAGAAAAATATTACTCCCTACTGCCTTCTACATTAGCTCAAAAACAGAGCCAAGGCCTATAGTTTATAAAGAGAACTAGTCAAAATTGATGCCATTTAAAATACCTTCAGAAATCAGCCTGGATTCTCTCTCTCTACCTTTGCAAAATGTATCGGGAGTTGGTTTTTTGTTTAGGAGGGGTTATTTTGGAAAAAATGCTTTATTATAACACTTCAAAAATGCATATGGCAAGTAATCACCTTGGAATTAAAATTGAAATAAAAGTTGCCCATTTTTAAATTTAGTATCCAAATCAGTTTTAGTTCTGTTACTAACCTTGAAACATGTAGTTTTAAAGGATTCAGTGAAATGATGAATTTTAAAAACGTGTATTATTATTTTCATTATTTATTTTTAGAAGAGAAAACATTTCAAATCTTGGTAAGGTTGAGAATGGTCATCTTCAAACATGTTTAAAACAAAGATAATATTGCCTCTAATCCCAGTCAGGTCCTTCCTTGAAAAATCAAATCAAAGGCCAAGCTTGCATAAGACTCTCCTACAGTATTTAATTTCTTGATCCATAAAAATATTTTTATCTTTTATTGATAATTGTCATTGAGTAAGTTAAACTACAAAAATTCCCATATTGTTATCTCCAACAAAAACCAACCCTAAAATTTAAAAATAAGTGTTATCTGGAGAAGATGAAAAGGCCAAATTCAGAAGAGTCATTACTTCTGAAGAAGACAGGACAGGAATTAGACTGGGAAGCAGCCACATGGTCTATGTCAATTTTTATTGTTAAGTTAAAGCTGAAAGGCATGTGGTAAAGGTGAGCACAGGACACAGGAGTGCTTGTTGGACAACTCTCTGCAACCTTGTGCATCATGTAATACTGCATAATCTCAAAGTTTAGACATGTTAGTGAATACACGAATCTGTGTATATGAGTGTATGTTGGGAGATACATCCTGAGGTTTGGGTGAGAAACTAGCACCGTGTAAATAAACTGCTTGAATAACCACTGCTATAAAATGTGTACATTTAATATTACAATTATTTTATGATTGCAAATCAAAGTATCCAGAAACTGGAAACTCAAACAGCCAAGCAGCTCCTCTGCCAGGAAAAGCCACAATTACTGACATTGGACCGGATGAGGCAACAGGCACGAGGCTGAGGAGCACACAACAGGGCGCCGACTCCGCCCTGCTCATCTGCAGTCCTCAGAGTGTAAGGAGTTTGGAAATCCTGTTTCTTCAAGAAATGAAAAATAAAGGTCTCTCGCCAAGTTGGCCACTGCTCCAGGATCGGCTATAAGCTCGATTACACGGGCGCTTTGCAGACAAAGGGGAGGTGTGAATGCCATGTTCTGCGATGGGAGGTTTCTGTGTCCCATTGTCTGTTGTCACCCACCTGCTTATAAATCCTGTCCTCAAAAAAGCACATACAGGAGGAAAAAAATCAGGGTGAGGTGTGGTGTGCAGCTCCCAGTGATTGCAGGCGTCCTCTTTTCCCTGGTGCACAGTCTAGTAGACTGTTTTTGCCGCAAGGCATTGTCCACCAGACCAACTATCCCAAACACCTTGTTGCCCTTTTACTAACGATCAGTTCCTTTACAAGGTAATCTTCGTCAAAAACAGCCCAAAGTCTGTGCTGCTGATGTTGAACATAAGCGCTAAGCGGCAGCAGCAACAGGTACTTGGTGTCAGCCTGTTCCTTTACCTGTTTCACTCATATTTAGTAGATAAATGTAAATGGGTGTACAGCCTGCTTATAGTTGGTGTGTCTCCTGTCATTTTTTGATGTACAGGGTGCCCATAAAGTTAGTGTGCAATTTAAAATAATGTCCAGCTTTATGGACTTTATGTCCACCCTGTATTTAATAAGATGAATATTTTTGATGCAAATCCAAGATGACTATAGAATCCAAACACATCTCGAAAGAATCTTAATTAAGTGCAGTATTAAAATATCTCCTGGGTTGTGTCTTTTTGTTTAGTTTCTGGTATCAAAAGGCTAACAAATGTGCTCATAGACTATTTTGTACTTCAAAGCCAAAATGAAAATTGTGTGACAAATTCAGCAGCTGTTAAGTCTAATGTTAGTCCCTGGGAAGAATGTGTTCTACTGTTATTCTGAAAGAATATATATTTTTAATATTTCTGTTTGAGACTATTGTAAAGATAGAAGTTAAAAAATTAACATAAGTCATAAAAATGTGAACTTTGTAGGTGTCCTCCCAGTTTATGACGGTATTTTAGATAGAGAAAAATAGATCTGTTTCAACCCGAAATGAAAATCAGTCACTGCAAAAACATTTTTAGAAGGCACACTAAAAAGATACCTAGAAAAGACTCGCATAACCCATCCTGTCAGTTGGTTTCTGAATTAAACTTGTGATTCTTCATTTTAAAAATCCACTCTTACTCTGTTCCATACTGATTTATCTGCTTATTTTATTGTTTATTAATATCCTCTTTCCACGTGTTATACAATCACTTAAAAAATTATTTTAGTCACCATTAATGTTAAACAGTATATGACAGACACTGAAACGGTATTGGGAACTTTTGTCACATGAGCCCAAAAAACAAAAAGCACAGCTTCTGAGCTTAGAGAATGACCGGGTCTCAAGTGCAGCAGCTTACAGAGCTCGACAAGCTCCATGAGTAGATTTACTACTCCTCAGCTGCCAGTCCAAATTTTTTCTTTCTGAAGTTTTTAAAATTCTGTTCAAATTGTTTACTTCACAAAAGTGATTTTTTTATGATTTGTGAGACTGGTGGAACTTACTATTGCCAGGCCTAAGTTTGACAAAGTTTTTGTAAAACTAAGATTTGTCAAGTTTTACTTCAGTGAAACATAAAAATTACAGATTACTGGAATTTAAACTATAGAAAAAGAACATTTCAGAGAAAAACAGAATACTTGTAAGGCTTGTAGCTGTTTTGGGGACCTTGTTTTCCTTAAAGTACACAGAGATGACTGACTCCATTATCTTCCCACTGATAAAAGTGGGACACCGCTCAACTATTGTTATTGCTGAGAAAAACAACACATCCCGCGGTGTTAAAATAATTTAAAACTGCAAAGCTTAAAAGCCACAAGTAGTATTTTCTTATAATGGTCTGAAGTAAGTGCTGTGCCTTTGGTCTAAGGAAAGTTTCTTGTGTTTTAATTACACAAGGCAGAACTTAACTATGGGAGTTGTTAGAAAAGCCGGCAGTGAAACTCCTCATCCTGCGCTTGGTTTCAGTATTGGTGATTTGGGACATTTTCCCCCAAGTAGTAATTCAAGAGAAAACACTTGTTTTATCAAAACACAACGGCACAGAATATGAAAGGAAGTTCTGTGACGACCAAAAAAGACAAACAGAAGACAGCGTGGGCCCACCTGGGCAGCCTGGCACCCACATGCACACAGCATCTCTAAGTAAGAAGGAAGAGAGCTGGGGATACGCCAGTCACTGGGCACTGGGCGGGCCCCACCCTGGGCTCTGCTTTAAAGGAATACGTAAATACAGGCCCTAGGGCTCTGCAGGAACATATTTTTAACAGTTAGTTCTCCAATTAAACCACCCTGGAGTACCCACATTCAAATATTGGTGGGTGTTTTCAATATCTGGGCTCCCCCAATGAACCAAGGACTAAAATCACATTGTTCTTCCTTTCCCATCCTAAATTATTAACCAGGAAATGGAAAGTACAAAGGCCAAACCCTTCCGGTATGTAGAAAAGCAGGACCAGGAGATGGCAGCTGTGCAGCAGGACAAGGCCACGCGGCTCTGGCCTCCAGCAGCCTCCGTGAGGGATGCCCGGCACGTGGGGCCCCGACTGCAACATCAGCCCTCCTATCCCTCCCCCCTTTCCACCCTCCCTCTGCTTAGATTTGTACTCAGGTGTTAGAAAACTAAGGGTTTAAGGTAAAGCATTTATTTAAAAAACAAAAACATAGCAGTGATTCTATAATTAAAGCCACACAAGCCTGACACGCTCAGGCTGGCAGTATACAAACTATGTGGCTTCCAGAAGGTTACAAAAGAAAGCGAAGACACAAAACAAGCCCCTTACATTGTTTACCAACCCAACAATGGTTGGTTTAGTCTTAGTCACTAAAAGATCCCGCTGACTGCTGACTATTTCGTATGTCACTGTGTGATTCTTAATGTCAAGGCTGTGGGGCAGCCTAATCCTGTAGAAGGAACAGATAAAAGGCCAATCCTGCCCATGTTCGACACACATGGAGACACAGCTCTCAAGTGCTACCCTCCCAAATCCCGAGTGTTAACTCAAGTATTAGACAATTTTTTTCTTCTTTTGGCCAGGGCTGGGTTTGAACCTGCCACCTCCAGCTATGGGGCTGGCGCCCTACCCTCTTGAGCCACAGGTACCACCCAAGTATTAGACAATTTTAATAAGTGCCTTCTTCTAGGAATATCTTTGCTTTCAAAATAAATATAACAATTCATAACTACCTAGTCTCTTTTATGCTTTTCTGGAAAAGCTAGTAATTCTATGGCTATATCACGAGGTAAAGCAAATGTTAAGTCAGTTTTCCAATTCACATATCAATTTCAGAACTGTTTACACAACTAAAACTGATCGTGTTTTCTTAACATTCACTTATCATCAATACTCTTCCAGAAGCCGCTGCCAAGTACGTGATTCTTTCTCAATGCTAAGAGGATATTTTACCTTTATTAAAGAAATCAGGAAGCATTTCTAATATGACCTTCCCAGGGGAGTCCATAAACCCCAATGACGTGACTGAGCTGCAACCAGGAATCGCCATGTACCATCCAGCAAAGACTGTCGTGCACAGCAGCTGTGTTCCTGCCCGTAGCTCAACATGCCGGTACTCAAGTGCCCTTAGCAATCTTCTGGTTGCCCCTTCAGTTGTTTTCTTTTCACTTTTCCTGCTTATCAATAGAGATTTCTATCCGTGCTCTAAGAAAATGCATGCATCCTACAAATTCATCTCTAGCAAGTTATCTTGAGACCGAACACATGAGGAATATTAATATAGCTTTGATTTGTGCTTTAATGTCCCAAGATCAAGATAAAAACTTCAAACTGTGACTCCTAAATTATATTTATCAAGTTGGGGGAGTAGTCTGGTACTGCCCAGATTACAGAATAACCCTTTCCTTACCTCTCCTCCCCAATTAGACCTTTATTCCAATTAGACAAAAAGTTCCTCCACGGAGGGCTGTTCCTTGGCATGAGTTCTTCAAGGATACTTCAAGCACAGAGTACTAGAAAGTTAACAGTATTTTTACGTAAAACATTTCCCTAAACATTGAATTTGCAGTATCAAAATGAATCTAGCCTTCCTTCTCTTCCAGTCACAGCTCATTTAGGAGGAGAGGTGCCCAGAAATATTTTTACTAACATAATCCAAAGTGAAACAAGCAGACAAAGAATGAGCCAAACAGATTCTGCTCTTTTGTGGGACTCAAGAAAGCAAAGAGTGTGACGGTGCTGTTGGCCATTGTTCTGGACAGGGGAGTGAGAGACCAGCATGTCCCACTGAGACGACACAGTCCCCTTACCATGTCGCCGGGCTTGACAGAGACCGCCACCACCAGTCCAGGCATTGGGGAACGCAGAATGCTGCTGGTGTCCTCAGCCACTTTTTCCAGCATATATTTGTTTAGTTCTGCAGCAAGTTTGGTTAAGACATGCACCTTATACTTAGGGAAAACAAAACAAAACAAAATCATAAATGACTTTAAATGATGAACTCTTCCTCAAAATTAGTATTCATTCAAAATGTTTTTAGCTTTTAACAATAACATCCTTAAAGGTCACATGGTTTTTAATTATTGTATGCAACATCAAATATATTTGTTTTGGGCACATTTTGTGAGCTGTTTATTTTAAAGATTTTTTGAAATAAGAACTATTCTGGTTATTAACTAATGTTAAATAATAATCATCCTATATCTTCAAGGAAATCTTTTCAAAACTTTATAAAGGAAGCAGTGAGAATTTTACTTGTATTCCCTTCGTTGCTTTTAAAACTTAACCCAATGAAGGCAAATCCCAGGAGCCGGGTGGGCCGGGGGATAAAGGCGGTGACGCTGTGAACACTTGCCAGTAGATGGCAGCAGATTGCTGTCACAGACTCCCCACACCCCTCCTGAGCTGCTGTTCTCGTATCAATAAGTTAAGACAAAGAGGTTTAGTGTTCATTTTGGGCAAAACATATAAAATTTAATTTTTTCAGTGATATAAAATATTGTATTCATGACAGAAAAAATTAGCTTTCCTTTCTAGGCACATTTTGCAGTCTGATGTAACAAGATGGTTAGGACGGATAAAGATGAAATGTAACGAGGAAGCCTTCTGCACCGAGAGACAAGAACATCCTGATTTTACAAGCATTGAGGGAAAACGATATTGACAGCCAAGTATTTTTGTGGCACCTTCTGTAGGTGGCCCTCAAACAATTAGGGACACATTCGAGGCAGTTCATTGAAACAGAACACTTGTTTCTTTTTTTGAAACAGAACATTTCTAATAAAGAGAATTCCTTCCATCTCTGTGAGTAAATCTATGAGGCACAATTTGGTCTATCCAAACAGAAACAAGATCGAATGGTTTGAGGAAGTGTGTGGATGGGTGAAGTTGGAACCACCACCTGAAGATCTCTGGATCCCTACCAGGCCAGATTTCTTGTGGATAAGAGAAAACATTTTGTTCAGGAAGAGCCTCCTGTGGGCATCATGGTGGCTGGGATGCAAAAACAAAATATAATTCACCCTCTCATTCCCTCCTGGCCTTGCAATCTGTAAGCCTGCTCTTCACAGGGCCTATTGAAAAGGGGTGGGGGAGGGTCCCAAGGAAGAGCTTTGATGGCCTGGGTTCCAAGTGGATTTGCGACACTGTGACAGGTTGAATAATAACATCTTATGCATGTTTCTTTACTCCTGAGTGTGTGTTTTGCAATCAAGACATACAAGTGGCTGCCAGCTTCTGAAGGATATGATCCTTAAGTGAAATTACAGAGCAAATAAAAGCTTTTTGCTCCTATTAAAATTCATCTGAGTCATAAGTGGCAACAGAAAAAAGCGAGGAGAGTGCAGGCTGCTGTCAGTCTAATAAACATTCTGGGCAGAGGACGATTTGTCAGGGATGAATTGTACCTCAAAGTCCTTCATTAAATCAACGGGGGGGGGATGGAGGGGACGGGGGGGGGGATATAATTGGACCAAATTGCACAGTTTTAGTATCTGCGCTCTGTCTTAGAAAAGGAAAACCCACATCACTTGAGGCATCAGAGTCAACAAAAAAGTTACTTTCTGGGTGGCGTTGCCCTGGGCTGTTCTGCACTGTGCTGCAGAAATATTTTTTCTCGCATTTCATACAATTCCACTTCATAACATACACTCTAAATTTAGGGAAAGTATCTTTATATGCTGAGAAGACTACGGTTCACCACATTTCACTATGCTGGACTAATTTCCGCTATATCACAAACGAGCCTGCACACAGATAAAGTGCTAAGATTCTGCTCAGCTCCATTTCTCCCCAGAAATTACAAGATCCTGACTAAAATGGGATCCTTTTACTATTTTTATAATTTTCCTATCTTTTGATTCCTTTCTCTGTAGGACTCCTGCTTTGCTTGGAAAGAGATGTAAAAGAGTCACAAGACTCAATGCCTTTAGATGCAGTCTTTGTTATTGATGAGATGTTCCTTTTCCTTTTGTATTTGTTTATTGTTCTTAAATCTGTTTGGGGGATAAGCGACTTATTGTAATCGCAAGCAAAAAATAACAACAGAGTAAACTCCTCTGGAGAGGCCTTGCTGCAAATAGTTGGCTTAGAAATGACCTTTCTGAAATAAAAAGAGGAGGCAGAGAGAGGTTCTCTTTTTAAGATTACCTTTGATGTTGTCCTGACCCCGTCAGCACACTGCACAAACACGCCTTCTTAAAACAACCTCTTGGCTTGCCCGTGCTGTGGCTCACGGGGGCGCGTGCCGGGATGTGGCCCAAGCGGGGTGCAGCATGTGGGCCCATCAGAATGAATTGCCTGGTGAGAACCGTAAAAGCTTTTTGATGCTCCAGAAAAGAAGTCATTTAAGAATGTACACCAGGGCTTTCAGAGCTTATGATCAAAACTGCTATTTATTGGCTTCTCTGGATTCTTTGGGGGCACAAGGGCAGCCAACTAGCAGAGATCTCAGGAAACCACCCCTACTATGGTCACAGGATCCAAGTTTACTTTTATGACGGGCATTTAAATATTCCTCATGGGTTGTGCAAACTCCCCTGTAGAATTCTGATTTTAAGCTTTGTTACTGTTATTTTCAAGCAGATAAACCAAAAAGTTAGTGTTTGGGGGGCAAGGGTCCAAGATCTGAATGGCTAGTTGACAGGACAGAGTGGCAAGATTCCAGAAACCAGAAGGCTTTGCCCTACTTAGAAATCAGGAGAAGCTTCAGCTTGAGTGATGAGAAGCTGCTTGTAGGTGAGACTGTGCTGCCAGGAAGCTGGAAGTTGATTCGCTCTGGGTTGGTCAGAATGTCATGCTGCTGGATTTAGGAAGTGCTCTCCAAACCACAGTTGAATGAATAGAAAGTTCTTGAAAAACCCCTCACTGTGTTAACAGGTGCTCTCTGGGTTTGGCCCACGCATGGAAATCAACAATGGGAGGGAACAAGGTGTTATCTAATGACCCAGTTATGGTAAAGCCCTAGAGCCCCGGTCTCTAAGCAAATTAATTTTATGGTGTCTACAATGTGAAACCACGTCTAACAAGAAAATTTCTCCCAGAAGTTTAAAAGAAAGAAAAGTAATCACAGCAGACATGAAAGGATCAGGAAGAAAGCCACAAGAGACAGATGATTAAAAGGCATACGAGGGGGACTGCTTTTAAAATTAACACATAGCTCTTATATGGGACCTGATGGGGGTTAATGCGGCAGTTGGGAGAGAAAAGGGAGGCCAGTTGTGGTTTGGGAGAGATGGGTGCTTTTTAACTGGACTTAGTTAACAAAAACAACCTGAAAGTGGGCAGCCCACAGCTCAGCATCCCAGAGAGGGTGAAGAGTCACCTTCTATGAGACCCCTTCTCTCAGGTCGGTACACAAGACACCATCTTGCCAGCTTCTATATTCATTCAGCACACGCACCAGTGAGTTTCCAGCCCCCACGTGCTAACCCACCACTGTGATTCCCAGGCCCGTGGCTACACACAAGGTGGGTACTTGCAGTCTGCTTTACAGACATTTGCAGTTGTGAGAGCCTCTAGGGTGGTTCCTCTTCCCAAGGGCTCAGCTCATTTCTAAGTCTTTCTTCAAGAACAATTAGGGAACATACAGCATATATAGATGACCAATCGTCAATGTTTCTTCATGTCAATTGTTAGCCATCTGAGTCAACACCAAGTCCGAGGCAAAGGCTGATCCTTGAGTGTAAATCATTTTACACTGGTAAAATGGACTTAGTTAACAAAAACAACCTGCAAGTGGGCAGCCCACAGCTGTTCAGATGCCAACATCCTGAAGCACTCACCAAACCGTGTACAAGCGCTCAGTAAGTAAGGGTGGTGGCAGACACATTTCTCAACCATAAGGCTCTCCTCCCATTCCAGGCTGTGTGCCCTCTGGCCCTAAAGGTCTCAAACATTCAGCGGTGTCTTCATTCCCACGGTGTGGCAGTGAGAACTAATACTCAAAAAATTCTCTACCTGTCTCCTTTCCTGACTCAGAGCTAGAGAAAAATTGTCACCCTGTTTAAAGTGACAGAAAAACACTTCAGTAGAATGAAAACTGTAATTCAACCACGTTTTTCTCTCCTAAATTCTTTGTGGGAAACACTGCTATCCCCTGAGGAAAAAGACAGCAAGGTTCAAAGTCGTGTAAAATACATTCCCCTCTGCTTCCTCAGACGGCCTAACAGCCCGATATCCTAAAACAACAACAAAAGACCAAAGATCTCCAAGAAACACTACTAAGAACATACAGAACTGGAGCCTGCGGATGTCCTTCTCCTGGAGGTACAACCCAGGCGAAGAAGGTGCCATGAACGGGCAGCAGCTGAAGCGCCGCGAGCCACAGCCTCCCGCCGCTGCAGTGGCTGGAGCAGCCGGTCCCCATAAAGCTGTGACAACTCCATCAGCGCAGTCTCAAGGTAGCTGTCAATCAGGACGCATCATTTAATCCAACAGCACTCAGAGGACTTTCTCCTACAACCCACATGACAGCATATCTACAGCTCTATTTATATCAGCGCCCAGTTGTGTTTACAATGTTGTTGTAATTAGAAAAGACGCAACAGGCAGCAATATTATTGAGATTTCCATTTTGCAGTATTACCCTGCAAAGTGTGATCTTGCTTCTCAGAGTCATGTTAAATGACAAAAGGCTATTTTCTTCAATCTCCCAGCTCAGACAGCACTTCATTTGCAGCTATCTATAATTAGATTAATGGTGTAGTGCTGTACAAAGCAGGCCCACTTCACATCAGATAGCATATGAATTAGGACAAACACTTATTTCAATTCCAGGCAGAGAAAGCAATGACTGGGGTATTTAGCATACCCTTTATGGTGGAATGAGATGTTAATTGTGTACCATTACCTCTAAACTGCTTGCTTGTTGTATAAATCACTGTGCTAATTGATGCAGAGATAGAAATGTAGCCACAGGCAAGAAAGCAAAGGAATGAGAGCCGAAGATGGTGGGTAAAGGATTATCGAGTGAAACCATATGGAGATGAGGTTCCTTTGAAAACGTTTGCTTCCTGCCCAAGAGCAGGGTCTCAGCACAACTCTGGTTCTAAAGGTAAAAAAATTTTTATATTTCTTTTTAAAAACACAAATTACTTTTAAAAGTCCTGGCGGCCAGAAATCCAAATTATAGGTATATGGAATTAATCTGAATATACATTTATAAAAACAATGAATGTGTAGTTTTCAGACAGAGTCCTTATCTGGGTTTTTGGCTTATAGGTTAATAAGTAACACTTGTCAACCACCTGAAGCAGATGTTTCTGACCCATCCGCAGGGCAAATATAAATTCCTTCCCAAGACTTGAAGCTGTTCTTTTAGATATATATGTATGTGTACACACACACACCGATTTAGATTTGTTATAGATTACGCAGAAACACTTATTCAGGATGGCAATCCCACAGAACAGAATCATTTGCATCTGCTGTTGAAACAATGGTGATTTTAGCACCATTACCAAAACACTAAAATTGGACTCTTTGAGTAGATGATTTCATAGTGATAGGAAGGAAGTAAAAAGGAGATTGTTTTGCTGTTTTTCTAAAACTAGCAAAAAAAAAAAAAGCATGTAGTAACTTTAAAATTTCAGGTTTTTTTTTTTTAAATCGCCAAATGCTACTCTTCTTTTTAAAATGTCCTATTCTGCCTTTAATAGCTCTCATGGAGGGTGAAAATGAGTGTCTTACAAGCATAAATATAGAAACCAAATGCTAGACCCCACAAGTCAAACCATTAGTGATCCACCGATAAACGTGCCCGTGGGAAGTTCATAAATCAAGTGTGTATCCTATGTTATGTGTTCACAATATTTTTAATAGCAAGGCAACGCTAAGGTGCAAATTACTGCTGTGCACTTTTTCACATATTCAGCTGCTTAGTAATTAGCACTGTTATAACCAAATTTTACACAGAGAACAAATGCAGTAGGTCAGTTAACAGTTCAAATTCTCAGCTTCACAGTAACAGTTAGCGTATCATCTATCGCGAGTGCTCATCCCATAAACACCACCAGTAGCTTAGCTTTGTGAGATGCAAATGCCATGTCACCTTGTGAGAACAGAAAGCAAAGTCCCCACAACTTAGGCTGCCTGGTTCAAGTTATCACCACTGAAACTTGCAGAAAAAGTCTATTGGGGCCGTAGTTGTTGCCTTTCACCAGAGAGAGTAGCCCTTATGTTACTGGACCAAGAGGGTCTGGCCACCTGTCAGTCAGCCAAATGCAGGGATGGGGGTAAGGTCCAACAAACTTTATTGTCAGAGGCCAGCAATTCTAGAAAATGGTGAGAGTAGCCTCCCCAAGACTGCTCTTCCATTTCCAAAACCACAGTTTTATACATAAAAGTTCAAAGCAAAAACCATATTAACCCTTATCTTAAACAGTAATAATGATCAGCATAACTCATGACCTATTACAACATTTCCAATTCAAAAGTTAATCTCCTTAGTTGATCACCCTAAACTCCTCAAGAGATACTTTTTTTAGGTTGAAGCTAAATTTACAAAACAAGAATGGAAGTCATGAGGCAAAAGTCCAGTCTGCATAGGCCCTAAACTGACGAGACCAGCTGCGTGGTCTCAGCCTAGCCTGACAGATCCGTCTTATTTTCCCCACACACACTCTCACTTACATATCTGACTGCAGAACTGGGGCACACCTGTATTGTAACTTCAGGTTTCACAGTTTAAGTGTGGATACTATGCTAAATAGATATATATTTTTTTGAGACAGAGCCTCAAGCTGTCACCCTGGGAAGAGTACGGTTGCATCACAGCTCACAGCAACCTCCAACTCCTGGGCTCAAGCGAGACTCCTGCCTCCGCCTCCCAAGTAGCTGGGACCACAGGCGCCCACCACAATGCCTGGCTATTTTTTTGGTTGTAGCCATCATTGTTCTTTGGTGGGCCCAGGCTGGATTCGAACCTGCCACCTTAGGTGTATGTGGCTGGCGCATTAGCCACTGGAGCCACAGGTGCCGAGCCACTATGCTAAATATTAAAAATAAAAAAACCACAAAGAAATGTCAAGGGCCCTTGGAATAAAAACCAAGGTCAGCAAAGTAAGTAGTGGAAACTACCTTGAAAGGGGCCCTCCCCCCATGCAGCAAGGTGACATGCGTGGAAGTTGCTGGAGGAAAGACCCGGAAGCAGTGTGAGAACCTGCTCCCATCATTCATCATGTGTTCAGAGCCCTGGACCTGGAGCCTGACATCTAGAACCAACCTGCATGTGCCACTTCGGGTTAACAGAAGGAAATACATGGTTTCTGGTATTACGAGTCCCTCAGTATTTGCTCCCACTGGAAAAGCAGTGAAACACAGAGTAAATCATTCGGTGAGCCTACGTACAACTGATAATGTCAACACGCTCCAGTGACACGACCATCACATTGAACACTCATCCCCTGACACTTAAGCATCAATCTATACTCAAGGTTTTATTTTGTTACTGGTAAGCTGGTTCTTGAACTTGGATCTTTTGCTAAACTAATCAGTGTGCCACAAAGAAAGGGGCTGCCACAACTGTGAGCAAAGATCTCAGGGTTTCTTTTTTTTGTTTTTTTTTTTGAGATGGAGCCTCAAGCTGTCCCCCTGGGTAGAGTGCTGTGGCATCACTCACAGCAATCTCCAACTCCTGGGCTTAAGCGAGTCTCCTGCCTCTGCCTCCCAAGTAGCTGGGACCACAGGCGCCCACCGCAACGCCCAGCTATTTTTTTGGTTGCAGCCATCATTGTTGTTTGGCGGGCCTGGGCTGGATTCGAACCTGCCACCTTAGGTGTATGTGGCTGGCGCCTTAGCCACTTGAGCCATAAGGCGCCGAGCCAAGATCTCAGGTTTTTGAAGAAAGAATTACCCAAATAGAGGTGGAGAAGAAAATTTAAAAGAAGCCCATTTCAGCAACTCCTTGTTGAAACTTCTTGCTAAAACAAGAAGGCTTTCCTTAGACAAAAAGAGCTATCTCTTATCAACACTAGTATCAGGTAAATGTTGAAGGAAAGAGTGAATAAGGCTGCAGGTACATGCACCTCTGTCCACTCTGGAGAGGAAAACCCGGATGACTGTCAATAATATAAAACTCTAACCTAGTCTTTACTGGTTTAGCTTTTGTAAACAGAAACACAAAGCTCCCTCTAGTTCTACCATCCTAAGATAAGCAACTTTTTTTGAACAACAGTGACAAAAATTAAGTTGAAAATTAAACATCAGGCTCGGCGCCTATAGCTCAACCAGCTAAGGCGCCAGCCACGTACACCTAAGGTGGCGGGTTTGAATCCCCAGCCCGGACCCGCCAAACAACAATGATGGCTGCAACCAAAAAATAGCCAGGCGTTGTGTCGGGCACCTGTGGTCCCAG
>CAUYTI010058544.1:0-28510 GCA_963575145.1 Galago senegalensis | reverse complement strand
GCACTTCTAGTGCTGATCTCTGCCCTGCAAAGAGGCTTGGTCCTTTGTAAGAACTGTAGCTGTAACACCTATGCTGCTAATCCTGCCTTACAAAGAGGCTTGGCCCTTTGTAAGAGCTGTAGGTGTAACACCTCCGCTGCTGATCCTACCCTGCAAAGGGGCTTGGCCCTTTGTAAGAGCTGTAACACAGCTATTCTGCTCTACAAAGAGGCGTGGCTCTTTGTAAGAGTTGTTTTCATAAGAGCTGTAACACCTGTATCCTGCCCTGCAAGGAGGTTTGGTTTTTTGAGCTGTAAATAAAACCTCACTGTTCGTTCTATGGTCTGACGATTCATTCATCAAATCGTGGAGACCAAGAGCCTGGAAATCCAGTGTTAAAAAATCCGGTATCATGATGACTCCCATCAAAAAGAGTAATAATGAAAAGCAAGTGCAATTCCAGGGATGGACCCTCAGCTATTTGGAAATTGCAGCTGCTCAGAATGACTCATTCCCTGAGGATGGCGGGTTAGCCACAGACGTCTGTAGGAAGCACTTTATCAGGAAAAGTTTCAGCTTGACTGGGAGCCCGGGAAGAAATCCCCGACCCTCTCAGAGTCAGAACACAGTGAGGCCTGAGGGAGTTGAATAATATGCTTTTTATTTTTTTTTTATTAAATCATAAACACATAGATCATTTATACATTAATGTAAAAGAGGGTACAAAGTGATGATTTGATACCAAATTAGGAATGCTTACATCACACTGGTTAGTATATACCTCATCTTGTTTACTTATTGTGTTAAGACATTATACTCCATACTAAAAGATCCAACATGTATTACGTATGCACCATTGGTGTGATCCTGACCCTCAGGGCTTCTAGGCAGGTACCAGGCACTCTGAGCATTCACAGAAAACCTAAGATCAGACACAGCTGGGGAAAGCAGAGGGACAGTAGGTAGAGAGCAGCCTCCTTGCTAGAGGGTTGAAGTGCTCTGGGTGGGCCTCTGATTGGCTGTATCCCCCCAAACAGGCCTGCAATTCCTGGATAAGAACTACATCCCTTAAGGCCAAACATCCCACATCCAGACATTTCTTTTAGCTGCAAAAACCTGAATTTCCAACTCTTAGCCAATTTGTCAGGTCTCCTTTGTTTATGCTATGAGGCAGTCACTTTTAATATTTTAACCCTCTCCAGATGAAATCTTACGTGGGACCCAAATATATTGCAAAGATAAAATGTGACACCTCTGGCTACAGGGCTCCTGGCAGCAAAAGCCCCTCCCACCAAAGTCCGGGTGAAACACCCGGTTAGGAAACCATTTGGAAAGGATGTGCCTGGCCCTTCTGGCCACAGCTGAACTGCCTCCCTCATGCACGCCCTGCAGGCTCAGTCCCACCCCAGGGCCACTGTTGCCCAGTGTTGTTGACTAGTCTGGAGCCCCTCAGGGGCTATTCTGGCCCAGCTATCTGTGTGTGTCTGTCAGTCAGTCTGTGTGTTTCTGTATATCTGTCTGTCTCATTACACTTCATTCTAGGCTCTCTATTTGTTCTCGAAATCCATACCCAAACCTGTCCAGGTCTGACAACTGAGTTCCTTTGCCTGGAACCCTGTTTTGGTCAAGCTCCTAAGTCTGAGTTCAGCGATCACAAAACCAAGTTGGGAAGCTCAGGGCTCCCAGCAGGGCCTCCCCCTACAGCTGGACTCCAGCCAGCCTGGGGAATGGCTCCTCACTTCCAAATGGCTAAGTGCAGATTTCTTTAATCCATCAGGAGGTTAAGAGTCACTTAGGGTCTCTATTCACCGTGCAGATTCCCAACCCCACAGCATCATAGTATCCAATGGAAATACCTGGAGAATCCAAACTTTAACCAAAGCCTTGGGTGACTCACCTGATACATTTGAGAAAACACTAGCTTCCTGGTTAACAGTGAGGCTCTGATACTAGACTGCCTGAGTTTGAATCCAGACTCAATTGCCACATGAGTTGTGTAAGTCACTGAAGCTGCTGAAACCCTCGGCTTCCACACATGTAAAACAGGGGTAGTAATAGTGGCTACTTCCTGAGTTGTTGGAAGATTCAGCATGAAGCACTTAGAACCCACTCAGCATATGGTGAACCGCAGCAGGTGTGTTTCTATTAGTTGATGATCAACTTAGACATTTGCCCCTCACTCCAACCTCTGACTTCTCACACAAAATACGCTGCCTTCCCAACTGAACCTCCAGCACCCGGACCCTAAGCCCTGCCCAGTCCTCGGGAGTGGGGCCTGGCTGCTTTAGGTCTTGTTGAAGTGAATTAGGTAGTGTGCAGATGGAAACTAAAGATGAAGTGGCTGAAAGCAGA
This sequence comes from Galago senegalensis, assembly GCA_963575145.1. Classification (NCBI taxonomy): domain Eukaryota; kingdom Metazoa; phylum Chordata; class Mammalia; order Primates; family Galagidae; genus Galago; species Galago senegalensis. The sequence continues at coordinate 26,179 of CAUYTI010058544.1, read as the reverse complement.
TACTAGGAGCAGCCAGAAAGAGATGGAGTGGGTGGGTACAGAAACGGAAGTTGGGCTAGGGAATACCAACTTCACTGATGTCACAGTTTTCTTGGAACCCCACAGATGAGGCGGTTAAACAGCAACTGTCACTTAAACTGTCTGTTCACTGTAACTCCTCCTGGAGGCGTGGGATGACTTCTACTGTGGCCAGGCCAGGGACACACAGAGACTCTGGACAGGCAACCTGAGAAGCCCACACTCCCTGGAAACCAGAGGCAAGAGTGGCACGCACCTGCGGCATAAACAAGGCATGGGGGGGGTGGGGTGGGAGGCCTGCAGCTGGGGTTCCTTGCCACGTTCTTCATCTCAAACCAAGATCCCCAGCAGATGTCTGTGGAAGGCCACAAGTGCCTGGTGAGAAGGGAATATTTATTCACCCCCACAATGACCCAAAAGAACTGCTAGGCTCGAGGTCCTCAGGCAATGCCAAGGCAGCTGGGCCATAACCTGTTACCAGCAGCAGAGCCCTAGAAGGTTCTGTGTCTCAGCATCAGGTGAGTAAGGGAGCAGATTCACAGCAACTTCCTGCTGTCTCCATCCCTCTCCAAAAGCAGAGTCTGCCTCCCAGCTGCCCTGAGCACACAAGAGGCAGCAGTCAGCAGTTGCTTCCTGGGGGACATGCTCAGGTCTGTTGTGTTTCCTGAGCCCAAAATGACTGTGTACAGTTCACAGATACCCTGATGCAACAGCCATCTCTCAATGCCACTGTCTCTGAGGAAAATTGTCACCATAAGTTTGAAAAAACAAAACCAAATGCTACACATAATGCCGAAGTGATTCTTAGTAAAAAGAGAGCATTTTTCAGCAAGACCCCTCATCTGTGGCGTGGAGGCACCTGAAGTGGCAGCCCCCATCCCGCCGTGTTTCCCAAGCTTCTGCCAGTCATGCACCACCTCAGCTTCCGCTGTCACCACTTACAGCTCTCTTTTCTTAAAAAATTTTATTCTTAAACTAAAAATAATATCCTACTACTGCTTAGGAAGACAAGTATCACTAGCCACAAACATTTTTTTAATGCCATGAAAACACTGTTATTCTGAGGCCTTCTGTCTTTGTTTAAAAAGGGAGAGAGATGTTAATGACACTCCAGCCCCAAGCTGAGAGTTTCTCCTTGATATAAGGACTGAAAGAAAATTGCAATAAAAGGAGAATAACTTTATTGTTTGAGATACAGTTAGATGCAATAGAATACCCAGATCTTAAGTGTCCAGTTAACTGAGTTTGACAAATGCATATCCTTGTGCCACCAACACCCCAATAAATAGAAGAAACATATTTTCCCAGAAAATCTCTCCTGCCCCTTCCCAGTGAAGTACCCTCAGTCAGAGATAACTATCACTTTTATTTCTATCACTAAAAATTCCTCTGTTCTTAACATGTTATTGGCTCATAGAGATGGCTTTGTCATTGCTAAATCAAAGTCCTGCTCATGTTAAACTTCAGTGTTTGCAAATTTTAATAAAAGGTTTCTTAAAAAAAAAATAAGAAGCTAAAGAATGCCCCACCGATACTTAAATTAACCAAAATCTTCTCCAGAGCATCTAATGGGATGAGACCTACAATTTAGGACACCTTGAACTAACGAAATGGGACGGCATCAAATTAAGGAAATTAGATTCTGAGTTGGCAAAGCCCAACTTGAAGCTGATTATCACACTGATTTGCCAAATTTTCTTTCTCAAATCTCAATCTGATTATCTTTTAAGCTCCCCCATAGGAAGTTTTCTCCTAGATTAATAATCCTCCAAAATCACCCAATTCTTCTTTGGTAAGTTCAGGTCCACACAGCTTAGCTGCATGTGGACCTTGTATCCTCTGGGCCTCAACCACACTGGTCCCTATGTGGGGACTGCTCTCAACATCCCGCCCAAATCCAAGGCCTCTCCTCCCTTCAAAATTGAGTTCCCAGTTGCACTTGGCCTGCTTTTCTCTTGCATTGTTACCTTCTTTTAATATGAGCCTATCCTGTCTCTTCAACTAGATTCCAAGTTCCTTGAGGGTAAGCACAGAATTAACATAATATAGTGGAGATACAAGCATACTAGTGGGAGAGCATGTGTGGACTGGACTGAAGCAAAAGCTGCTTGTAGGTGGATCCTAAGGTTAGGATGAAGATGAAAAGGAAAGTGACAGAGGCAGCTGCAGTCTCTTCAGTGAGGGCATTTTACATACAGACCTGCGCTGTTTCTGTGACTTTCTGATCACAGATTCCCGAATCCCAGCACCAGAAATTCAGATTCAACAAGTGCTGAGTAGTGTTCAAGAGCTTGCACATTTCCCAGCCCCTAGAAGATACTAAGGCTAGTGGTCATGGGCCACCCCCAGAGAATGCAGCCTTGTGGCCAGAGAACAGCCTGGAACACTGAGCATCCCCTCCCCTGGAGACCACAGAAAACCAGGTGAAGCGAAGCTTGTCTTTGAGCCAATTCTACCTCTATCACCGGAGGTGAGTGCAACAATAAGAAAACCCTCTCCAGACAACCAAAAGTGAAGATGAAATTTAAAAATGCAGGTAAAAGTAGATTCCCAATGAGTGAAAAAGCTGAAACCCAGCAAATGAGATCACAGTGCCTGACCTGATCCTAATTTCCTTGTATCACTATCTAGTGTAGGGACGTTTTTCTGTTCCTGGAAGGAAGGTAAAATTTAGGGTGCAGCCGTGAGAGTGTGGGAGTATATGTGTGCACAAAGGCACGTAGCAATTTAAAAATAATTCTAATAAAAAGGCTAACCTCAGGACAGTACCCAGTAGGATGACGGTGAGAGAACCGGCAACCGGCATTCTGCCCACAAGTAACGAAAACCCAAGCTTTGGCCTCTGCAACCAGGGAACAAAGGGAGTTTTGAGATGGCTGTATGCAGAGGAGGTGGAAGTCATCCTAGCACGAAGAGCGTCCATTGAAAATAAACAAACAGCCCGAGCCTCCCAAGGCCCCAGGCTGCCAAGCAGCAGCCCCCGGGGAGCACGTGTGGGCCGCCAGGGCCAGCACACAGCCATTCAGATTGGTAATCCAATTTGGACAGGGAAGGAGCAGGAAAATAAATTGATTATCTCGAAACCGTAAGAACGAAATTTGTCAGGACAAAAAGTAATGAAATAATAAAGAGGAAGTACCTGAGTAGGTCATCTGAGGGGATGTTTCTCATGAACTGTTTTCAACCCAAAGTGCTTTCTGGACTCAGACAGGAGGAAATCATATGCCAACCTGCGGGCAAGGCTTGCTGAGTTCCTTCCCCTTTCCATGTTTGTGTGTGTGCGTGTGTGCGTGTGTGTCTGTAATCAATCAACCAGAAAAACACTTGAGAGATTATATGACAGAGAGTGGATTATCTCAACTTATGAGGGGAAAAAAGTGGATAGTTCATGAAAAACAAGCATCTTTCCCAAACCTAAAGATCTGACACAAGCATATATTATCCTGAAAACAATGGCCTTCTATCTTAGGTCTCGCTCACCCTCTTTTCCCAGAGGCTGGATTCAACTCTGCCTTTCCACTGCAACAATAGTGACCATTTATTAAGCAAGTGGTACAATGTATACATTGCAGGCTAGAGATGTACAGTCTGGCATGGGTACGCCAACACCGTGACAGGGATTGTCACCCTATTTTAAAAATGAAGAAACTCAGGATCATTATCTTAAGCGACTTGTCCAACGCCATCTTGCTTCCAAATGGGGACTCAGAACTAACCTAAGTCCATCTGGAGTTTATTTCATTACACCATGCTGCCTCTGAAGGAATCTAGGCAGTCTCAGAATCAGCACAGAATCCCAAGAAGGGGGCTGCAGGGGCCCATGAGCACCTGCTGGGCCAGAGACAGAAGAAGGGCATGAATGCTGGTATGTTAAGCATTCCTCAGGTGGCATCTGTGGCTCAGTGAGCAGGGCACCGGCCCCATATACCAAGGGTGGCGGGTTCAAACCAGGCCCCAGCCAAATTGCAACAAAAAAATAGCTGGGCACATGGCAGGCACCTGTAGTCTCAGCTACTCAGGAGGCTGAAGAAAGAGAATCACCTAAGCCCAGGAGTTGGAGGTTGCTGTGAGTTGTGTGACACCACGAGCAATACTCTTCAGAGACTGCATATGTGAAGCTTGCCCCTTAGCATGGGTTTTATTTCTGTGGGTAATCATTAAAAGTACAAGAATTTTGGTTCAGTGCCTATAGCTCAAGTGGCTAGGGTGCCAGCCACATACACCAGAGCTGGCAGGTTTGAATCCAGCCCAGGCCCGCCAAACAACAATGACAGGTATAACCAAAAAATAGCCGAGTGTTGTGGTGAGCACCTGTAGTCCCAGCTACTTGGGAGGCTGAGGCAAGAGGATAGCTTAAGCCCAAGAGTTTGAGGTTGCTGTGCACAAGAATTTTGATAAAGCTCAACCAGACATAATCACAGATGAGGCTGCAACCTCACCTCCATTTATCACCTATTGATTCTGAGAAAGGATGTAACCTATTTAGGATTCAGATAATCATTTTATTTTTAAGTGAAAGGTCTGGCGAGGGGAATATAAGGCTGGACCCTGGGCCAGACTGGCCTCTATGGAACTCCTTAGCAATGAGACTGATGATTCCAATAGCTTGAAAAAGTGACCCCACCCTGTGGTGCCCCAGGAAAGTGATGATGAGGACTGGCCACATACCTCAAGTCAGGAGGCTGAAGCACAAGGATTGCTTGAGCCCAGGAGTTAAAGACCAGACTGCCCTACATAGCAAGACCCCATCTCAAGAAAAAGAAAGTGATGGTGAGGAACTTTTTTGTTTGTTTTTAAGACAGAGTCTCACGGTAGAATGCCATGGTGGCACAGCTCACAGCAAACTCAAACTTCTAGGCTTAAGCGATTCTCTTGCCTCAGCCTCCCAAATAGCTGGGACTATAGGCGCCCGCCATAACATCTGGCTATTTTTTTGTTGTAGTTGTCATTGTTGTTTGGTAGGCCTGGGCCAGGTTTGAGCCCACCAGCTCCAGTGTATGTGGCTGGTGTCCTAGCTGCTGAGCTACAGGTGTCAAGCCATGAGGAACTATTAATACAGTAGAACCTCCATAGTTGGCCACTTGCCTACATTGACCACTTCCTTTAGCTGACCTAATTTTCATAGACCAGACATGCACCACATGTACATATCAGTACAGAAGGCCTAGTTCTTTATGTTGACCACCTCTGTATGTTGACCAGTTTGTTACAGTCCCTTGGGTGGTCAACTTACAGAGCTTTATTTCTGAAAGCAGAAAAGAAAGCATTTCACAGAGATGCTGGGAAGACAGGACCACACAGCAAACTAAGTTATCAAGTTCAGGTACTTTAATGGCAAGTCTGGTGATAAGCATCTCTGGTTCTGAGTTCTTGATAAATAGAAAGCAGAAAATTATTAAGAAATGCAATTTATTCCCACAGTGGGAGGAAGAGATGCTGATCAAAGGCATCAAACAATGGGGTATAATCATTTAAGAAAATGTGAATGAGGATAGGCTCCCTGGGATAGAGGGGAGAGCAGAATTCAGGAATAGTCATTTAATTTCTAAATGAAGTTCTTCAGGAGTTTGTGATATGATGTGCATTTCAAGAGCATTGGCAAGTCCAGATTTTTCCTGGCTCTGAGCTGAGATATGACATAGTTAAGCTGTCCTCAGTGGCTCAGCAGTATCAACTGGATGAACTGGCTGAGAATTGGAAAGAAGAGCATTTTTATGTTCTTTTAAAATAGATACTATTTATGGGAACAAGGGGAGAAAGCAAATGTAAAACCACAATGACAGGAGGTGACTTCTACTTATCCTGAGAACCAGTTGCTGGTCAGCCCCAGCTGACCAGATCATGAGATCAAAGGCCCCAGAGGCTAACCCATGGAAGGCTCTGATGATAAGCGAACCCCTGGCAACTACACACCTCCAAAGCCAACCCTAGAGAGGTTTGGAGCGTCCCCCTTTGTCTCCCACCTGTGCCTAGGGAAAGCAAAGGAAAGGGATTGCTTAGAGAAGCCTGTGATGTGTCCCCTCTTTTCTTAAAGCAACTTCTCTGGCTCTTGGTCTCCTCATTCCCCTGCCTAAGGAGCCTCTCTGCCAAGAAATCTAATCTGATTCTATTCAAGCCTCTAGAACTAACCACCCGTTTACAAGAAATATAGGAACAGAGGAACAGGTTAAAAGACACAATGGCAATATAATCCATAAAATCCAAACTGTGGGAAACTTGACAGGACCAATGACTAGTTTCTTCAACAAAAGAAAATTGGCAAAAACAGAGGGGGAAAAAGCCCATAAAAGAGCAAGTAGAAACCTGTGAATGAAGTGAGTCTTAAAAAGCATTAATCAAATACAACATAGAGACTTTATTTGAATCATCATTCAAATAAATCACCTATTTAAAAGGTTTATAAGATAATTGAAAAAACTTGAACATTGATCAGATATTCAATGACATGAAGAAATTCATGCTTCTTTTCAGGTGATAATGGCATTATGGTTATGTATTTCGTAAAAGCCTTATCTTTTGAGATAAATACAGACATACTCACAGATATAATATATCGTGTCTGGAACTTTAAAAATAATCTGATTTGGGGAATGTATGGACAAGGGCAGAGATGAAACAAGATTGGCCATGTGTTGATAAATGTCGAAGCTGGGGGAGTGGATTTATTACACTGTTCTATTTTTACACATATCTAAAATTTTCTGGAGTAAATTTTTTCATTTAAAAGATGATCGTGATATATTGTTCAATTTTTGCAACAAGGAAATTACAAAATAGTAGTAGTTAAAATATCATCCTATTTAAAATAAATCACAATACATATGCCTATAATTATAGATGTATGAATATCTATTTAGTTTTATAGGCATGAGGAATCTTCTGGAAGCACATACAGCAAACTTTTAATTATTAATCCTGTTTTCTGGGAAAGAATGGGCCTAGAGAGAGATTCTTTTTTTACTATGAATACTTCAGTATTATTTAAATTTCTTCCATCAAGCATATCTTCTTTCTTAATTCATAAATGTAGGAAGGGAGGAGTCCCAGGGATCCCTCAGGGCCCATCACCTAGCTCTCAAGGGCTCTATATCCTGGATGCCCGCACACAAGACACCTAGCATGGCTCAGGGCTTTCCTGCCCACAGATGTTCCCATCACTAGCAGTTCCTGTGCCTTCACCTGCCAAAGCCCTGCTCCAGATGCACCTCTTCCATGCAGGCAGTCCTGCCAGACTCTCTCAGTGCACAGGCAATCTCCACTCCCCTGCAAGTGGTCAGAATCTGACTTTGCCATTGTGTCTGGACAGTATGTTCTTAAAGAAAAGCAGGCCACAACCCCATACAACCTTGGTGGCCTTGTACATGGTATGGACACAAGTTAGATGCTCATTAAAGTTCCAAATTCCTTAACCTTTCTAAGCCTTGGTTTTCTCACTTGTACAGTGAGGATGCAAGTTGCCTCCTGATGCTGTGAGGCACGGTCAAGAAAAAGCAGGAAAAGCTCCTGCACCTGTCTCAAAGGTTCGGACACCAAACAGCCCCCGTGAGACGGGAAGCTGCAAGTTTTAAGAGAACAGGAAGGAGACCTGAATACCCACCTGGATCTACACACTGGGTAGAATGGTGTGCTCAGAACAGCCCATTAATTTAAATATGAATTGTACTGGAAATAGTGGGCTGGGGTCAGGAGGCGGCACGCTGAAGGTCACACTGTGAACTCCCACTAGGTGGCAGTATTGGTTTCTTGCTGTTATGCAAATAGAGCGACACCTTTCTGAAATTGATGATACAGAGATTTCTCTATTAATTTTCCCAGGACAGTGGAACAGAAGTTAGCTGTAGGAAATGCAGGTTTAGAAAGCCGTCCACTAGCGCCAATGGTGCTCTCTGCAAGGGTGGGCAGGAATGTTGGGGATAAATGCAGGAGTTGGGGAGAGTGAAAGCAGAGGCGTCATCTCAAGAAGGAACCCCAGCCAGTAGTGAGCACCTGCTAGAAGACCCAACCATGGCCCAACCTTCCACATCTAAAAAGTAGTATCAACGTGACCAGAAGAAACGAAGATGTCCCTGTCCGGGACTCCAATAGCACAAATTCCATCTAAAGGGCCAGGTATGTCTTCTGGGGAGATCAGGATCCAGAGAAACATGATTGGAAGATAAAGTCCTCTCTGACTCCACCTTCCCAAGCAATACTCTCCCTTTCACATGCAGCTGCCCCAAACCTCTCATTGACTCCCCGTTATTCAAGACAAAGTCTGAACTTTTCTACCTGGTGGTAAGTCAGCAGCAACTGGTCTAAACTCCACCCACCAACCAGTGGACTTTGGAGAATATTACACAGCCCACTCCTTCCCATCATCACTCCGTCTTCCATTTTGCTGATGAAGAAAATGGAGCCCAAGAGATAAACTGACTTGTTGCTCCCAAAGCCCAGCCTTGGTCTCACTGGTTTCTTTCTGCCTAATGATCTCACTGCTCATCTGTTGACTTAGACTCAGTGTGTCTACCAAGCTGTTCCCCTGCTGGAAAACACCTGCCCACCACTGGGGCTATATTCTGTCTGTCTCAAGCACCTTTGCTTTGGTATCCATTGAACTGTTGTTGCTATCTTTTCTCCCTAAAAATCCCAGAGCTCCCTGAGTGCAGGGAAGTGTCATGGTTCTGTGAAAATACTGTAAACCATGGTTCTGAAAGGGAGAAGGGCAGCATAGTGATTAGGAGTGTGGGGACTCTGAAGCCAGACTGGGTTCAAATCCTGTCTACTTTGAGCTATATGAGGTCCCCCTGAGGGATCGAACCTTTCTGTGCCTCAGTTTCCTCATCTGTAAACAAAGAATAGTAATGGTACATAGTCCACAGCATCAAATGCAGATTAAATAACACGCACACAGGGCACTAGAAGTGTGCCTGGCACATAATGGGGACAAACGTGGCTGTGTGCTCTAGTCTCAGTTCTACTGCTCATCAGCTGAGGGGCCTGGGCAACTCACATTAGCTCTTTGGCCTCATTTTCTTCATTGACAACACTAAGGAAGAGTAAGGGGAGAGGGTACATCCCACCAGGGCTCTAAAATTTCATGCTTCTCTGGAACTCTTGTCAACAAGACCTAGCTGGCACGTGAGTATAAGGGAAGAAGAATCAGGTACTGACCCTGCCTACTTAAAGCTAACCATCTATCAACACCCAACCCAAACTCCACCCTCTCAAGGAAGTCTTCCCTGATAACCCCCACTCTCACCCTACCCCCTCTAACTAGGTTAGGTCTCACTGCTTTATGCTCTCATAACACCCTACTCCTGGCTTTGTTATGTACAGGCCAAATGTCAACTGAATTTGAATTATGGATTGTAATCCCCATTTTGTAGATGAGCAAGCTGAGATACTGGGAGCTTATCTGATTCATCCAAGACCCACACAGCCAGTAAATGGCAAATCCTGGACTGTCTGACCACATATACTGCAGGCTCTTTTTGCTATACCCTCCCCTAGCTTATTATTTCATATTTTATACATGCAGAAGGATATCTGTAATATTCGATGTGCATTATGAAATTCAACAAGAATTCCAAGGGCTGAACATCCAACCTAAGAACTTCCCAGCCTACTTCTCTCCAATGCCATCGTCCTGCCTGCCCTCCCACCCACCATGGGCACTGCTGTGAACTTGTGTTTATTATTCTCTTGCTTATTTTCTCTTCTTCATTTTGGACTGAAGTAGAATAGAGTCACTGAAAAGTTCACCAAGTGACAGCACCTTAGTAGCCAGCACCATCATCAAGAAATAAAGTCCGCAGCACCCCCAAATCCCTGGTACACCTTCCAGTCACGAGACCCTGCACCTTCTCACTAGGTCACATTGCTCCTGAGGGCCTCAGTTCTAACTAATAAATCTAGAAACTTTCATATTAAGACTGGGGTCTTTCTCTCAAACAAGAGATGAAGACCAGAAGGAAGGTTGACCTTTTGGGATCTTTGGAGGAGTTTGCTTATAGAGCTCTGATCAGAAAAGAACCAGAATCATATATGATAAGGGGCCACAAGGCTGGTCCCCTCCAGAAGTCACCTCCAAGGCCCTGGAACTATACTGGGCTTTCTTAAACAGAGTCAGAGTTTGATTAGGAGGTGGGAAGAGGAGCAGGACAGAGGATCATCATTAAAGCCTCATATGTGGTTTTAATTAGATCATCTGTATTAATATTTCTCACAGGCAGGTCCTGTTTATAAGCAAATAAGTTTGCAAACAGACAACCCTGTAAGAGTATGTGGGTGTGATTCTGGATAGGGTTAATTTATTAGAACACCCTGAAAAGGTCACCCTTCATCCTGTAATCTTCCAGTTCCTGGTTATTTGTTCTCTTCAGTGGGCAACAAGTTCTAGTTCCTCTCAAGCCAATAAGCACCTACTGAGCATGACAAGTACAAGTGCAGAACCTCACAAGGGATTCAGATGATGATGTCTGATCCTGACCTCGAGGAAAATGCCAAAGGAATGGCTCAGAGTTGAAGGAGGGTTTCCATCAGACTGTCTCTTCTCAGAAGCTTCACGATTCAGGCCCATGTTATGCATGGAATTCACTATCTGATTAATTCTACTGGAAGGCTGAATTATAAATCTATAAAACTCCAGCAGTAAGTAAAATCAAAGCACTGGGGAGAAAGAAGTAGCCCAGGACCACTGGGCTCTATTCTGATGCCTTCACATGCACACATATGGACTCTTTGCCATGCAAGAGTCTCCCTCTTCTGACCCAGCTAGAGTGCAGTGGTGTCATCATAGGTTGCTGCAACCTCAAACTTCTGAGCTCCAGGATCCTGAGTAGCTGAGACTATAGGCACTGGCCACCATGCCTGCCTAATTTTTCTATGTTTAGTAGAGATGGAGCTCTTGCTCTTGCTCAGGCTGTTCTTGAACTTCTGAGCTCAACCAATCCTCCTGCCTGGGCCTCCCAGAGTGCTAGGATTATAGGTGTGAGCCACATCACCACATTACACATTGATTCTTAACTTTCTCCAGAGCCTGAGGCTGAGGGAAGTGAGGAGTTCTATGTAGTCTCTTGGTACCCAAGAGCAAGCAGGGATTAGAGATATCCCTGAATCACTACATGAAGCTTACAGGAAGCCTTCCTGTCTCCATAGAAACTTCCAAAGCCTTCACTTCTTTGGTGTATTCCATGGTCCTAATTAGCTCCCTCTAAGTAACCCTCAGGAGGCTTCCTCCAGGGCTCTCCAGGCACAATGGACATCTACTCCCAAAGAGTGTGAGCTATTACCACCCAGGACTTAGCTTGGGGTATCCTAGCCCTTCAAATTCAAAGGTAATGCTACTCCTGTGGAAACCTGCAGTCAGGTGTGGCCCTCACCCCACATGGACACTGACCCTCTACTAGCCTCAATGTCCTTACTTGTCTTAATTTTTAAGAATTTTTAAATATTCATATAGTGCTGTTCACTTCCAAGCTACCAATTGAGAAAGCATTCCTAGCACACAGTCCATGACTATAATTATGCCTCTGATTTGTGGGTTTATAATATGTACATTCATAATTTTATATCATCCTTCAAACCTTCATGAGTGGAACAGAAACAAACTCCTTGCCTCAAAGGAAGAAATTCACTCTTCATACTATACCTTTCTTGGCCCTCCATAGAATCTGGACAGTGAGTATTTGTAAAAAGTATGGGTGCACATTCACCCTGGGAGGAGCCCAAAAGAGGACGGAGCAGCAGGGCAGCCTGGACAGCACTTGCCTGCAGGCTCCCTTCACAGAACCAACAACCAAGCTTGTCTGGGGAGGGAGGGCCACCATGGTGCCCATACCCTGGGACTCAGCAGCTGTTGTGCCCTTCGAGGACTAGTCCAACACGGCAGTTGCCTTTACTCACTCTCCTGGCTTGCTTTAGCGCAAACTTGGGCAAACACCAGAACCTGACTGATGAGTGCCTACACAGACAGAGGATAGGAAGAGCAAGACAGAGGGCCAGCCCATGGTATTTACAGAAAGGAGCAGGACCCAGAAGACGTGGGCTCGGCATGGTCTTGTGTTCCATGAGACTGGCAGGAACAGGAGGGGCAAACAACCAAATGAGCCAGACTGCTTTCCACAGAGTGAACTGGTAAGGGGACTTTGAGGCCAGACAGACCTGGACTCAAACTCAGTCCCACCCCTGAGTACTTGGGGCCATGGGCCCATCACTTCTCTTCTCAGAATCTCACTTCCCCCCAGGAAAGATGAGCAGTCTGTATGAGACCAAATATGCACTGTGCCTGGCACAGATTTCACACACTGTACATGTTAGTGCACTTCTGCTTTCTACATCCATGTAAACTTTTTGATCTTGCTCCAAAAATAAAATTATTTTCTTCTAACATAAAACACTTGGAGGAAAATCTCTATCATTGGAGTAAAATACCAGGCTTCTGGTCATGACTCCCTCACAGACCTGATAGGTGATATGATTCACTCAACTATGTACCAAGCACTCTTCTAGGTACTTAGGATCTATCTATCTATGAACAAGAGAGGGGGGAAAAATTACTGTTGTTGTAGAGTGCTACATGCTAACAGTAAATGAGTTAATTATATGATATTTTAAGAGTGATCAGCACATATGCCAGACTCAAGAAAAAAATAGCACAGGGTAAGGAAGTCTAGGAGGTTATGGCTTTGAGTATTCAGGGCTGGCTTCATTGTGGGGACTCTGAACAGAGACTTGAAAGGAGGGGCTCAGCTATCAGAAGTGTTTCAGGTAGGGAAATGGGCAACAGGGGAGTACCTAGTGTCTCTGGAACAGCCACGAGGCCAGTGGAATGAGTAGGGAGAGAAAAATACAAACTGAGATTGGTGAGATAAAGCCAGGGCCTAGACCATGGGGGCCCTGTAGACTGTTATAAAGATTGTGGCTCTCCCCCATGCTGAGGGCCCATGTGGGATTCCTAGCAGAAGAGTAACATAACCTGAGGATCATGGCATGCTGGCTGGGGCAGCAGGGAGAACTCCAGGGAAAAAGCAGAGAGACCAATTAGGAGGCAGCTGCAATTACCCTGGCAGATGGTGGAAGCTTGGATGGGCTAGAGGGATGGAGAGAAAGGGGTGAGATTCTGGATCTGTTCCTCTTTTGGCCCTCAGTTTCCCAGTAATAGATTCAGAACCTGCTTTCTATCTTCTGGAGGGTATGGGAATGTTTGGGGCCCCAGACACGCACAATAGTATGGATAAACTCTTGCCGGTGGGGGAATTTTATAAGCCTCAATGCCTGAGCACTGTAGGAAATATGAGGGTGGACGCTGCGTGTGGAGTCTTTCCACATGTCTGCCCCACATATGTATGTGTGTGTGTGGGCACACACACACACCCCCTACTCACAGAGCAGGAAGACAGTAACCCTTAGGGGTCTGAGACTGTCAGCAGCCAGGCTTGGGTTCTTGTTAACCAAGTGACCATGAACAACTTATTTAAAGCCAAGATCCTTAGTTCATCATGGACCTCAGGGGTTGGGGGACAATTACATGAACACATATGAGTAAAGGGCCTGCCACAATGCCTGACGCACAGTGCAGTCTCAATAAATCTTTGTTCCTTCCTCAGGGCTGACTCTCCTTGGGAACCAATCCCATCTTAGGGAGGAGAAAGCCATAGATCATCCAGAATGCAGAGGAATCCACTTGTAAATAACTGAGAAGTGTCTACGTTGCTATTGTTGTTTTACTATCCTGTTTACCATTAAGAAAAACAACTTCCTTTACCACACCCTGCTTGGCCCGTGTCCCTGTGCTTCCTCAGGTCAGCATGATAGCCTGGACTTGAAGGCAGCCTCAGATCCGGGAGGCTCCAAGGCACTGGTAAAGGGTAGGCTGGCCCCAGAATGCACTGCCTGGGTGGGACCCTCCGGGAGGGAGTCCAAGTCGGGGTTACCAGACATCCCAGCTGGACAAGTCTATCAGGAGGCCTCAGAGACCACAGCCAGTCCACCTCCCTGGTCCCATGGCTGCAGAATGCCAGCCTTGGTACAATACTACTCTGCACGCTGCCTGCTCTGTAGTTTCACAAAAAAGCCGCACCTGACTCCCAACAGTCAGCTTTCCCCAAGGCAAACGACCATGTATATAGAGCAGGGGACACAGGGTACAATGCAAAGAAGAGGGAAGCGGTGGGGAGGGAAGGGAGTTCAGTGAAAAGAGAGAACGCAGCCACCCAAGCTGAAGCTGTGCCAGTTGGCCCTTATAGGCCCCTGGTGGGATTCTGTCCCGGCCTGAGTTCACAACTCAATTCAACACATATTCTGGGAGCATCTCCACAGAAGAGGGCTGAAAGCTACAGACGGTATAAGGAGGCCACCCTGCCAGGTCAATGTCAGGTCACCTTCCAAGAGGCCCTGGAACCTGGGAGTCAGTTATAGACCCTGACCACAGGGGTGGACAGCCCCAGAAGTGCCAGGCGGGGACAAATCCCTGGCTTCCTCCAGCACCTGTCCCTTTGAGAAAGGCCCCACCACCTAAGACAGCACAGGCAGGTCCCCCAGATGAGCAGCAGCAGAGCAGGAGGGGAGGACTCTCAGGCCCGGAAGGGAATTTCTATTTCTAACCTGATGTGGCAGTCAGCAGCAGCTGTGGGATGACAGCGGCAGACAGCTCTGACGTGAGCAGCACACCACCAGGGTGCATGCTAGGGACCCGGTCCACAAGGGGACAGCCTCAGGCAGCCACCCCAGCACCCACCCACCCCCGAGCTGGCACTGACAGGTTTAAGGGCTCCGGGTTTACCCAGAGCACTCCCAGCGGGGCTGCTGCTCTGGGTGGCTGGGGCAGAAGGGCATTGAGAAATAGGCCCGGGCTGCTGTGGGGCAAACTGGGTCTCAGCAACCTAGGTCTCCTCCTCCCTGTCATTTCTGAAGCACCATCATGCTCAAGGCCTCTGTGAACTTGGGGATATCCCATCTCTAAAATTCTAGAATGATGGTGCCAAGAGTGACCCAAGGTGTCAGTTTGAGTCCTAATCTTACAGCAAGAAAAGAAAGACCAGGGGAATTCAGTGGGGAGGTGATGTGACCTAGTCATTATGACAAGGTCTCTAGAATCTCACCCCTGCCTCTTAAGTGCCTGGGAGGTCCACGTGTGTGACACTCCCTCCCTCAAAGAGCAGAGCTGTTGCCCTCTGGAGAGTGCTGAGCTCAGGGCCAGGCACAGGGAGTCTTCATCGCCCCCAATGTCACATGGATGGGAGGATTACTCCCACAGCCTGGGTGGCCCCTCTCCTGGGGACAGTGACATGGCCCCTTTGGCTGGTCCAGCCTCCAGAGAGCAGAGTTGGAGGGCTGTGTGTCCCCAGAGCCAAAGCGGATATTACTAGGCTCACAGCCTTCAAAGACCCACCCGGAGGAGATTCCTGATGAAAAACCCCACACAGGGCCCTGTGGCCAGCACCTAAGGAATCCTGAAGGGGAAGAGGCAGAGGCTCCAGACGGAAGTAATTCCAGCAGGGCTCTGGCCTCCCAGGGAGAGACGGTGCACAACTCCCAAGCCTCCTGAGCTCACACCCAGCCCAGCTGCCATCCCAGCTCCATTCAAGAGTTGGATCCTAAACACCTGATCGACTGGGCTCACTAGCGTGTCATCGGTACAGGACAAAGTCCCAGGTTCATGTAAACATCTCCAGTGCCTTTCCATAGTGAGGACCTAGTCCTCTTCAGCTCCTACACCTCTTCCCCAAGACGCCCTCCACCGCCTTCCCCACACAGAGCCTGCTTCTCACGGCCCACGACTTAGTCCCCACCAGTGCCAAGCACGTGGCAGATGTTCAGCTCACGTTTCTGCAATAAACAACCATCTGGTGCTGTCACTTAACTCCTCCAAGCACGGATGTCCAGCGTAGGCTATAAGCTCACAGCAGGAAGAACCTATATCTCCTGAGTCTCTGGTGTCCCTAGAGAGCACAGCATCAGACAAAGTTCCCAGAAGATGATCCACTGACCAGTGATGGTGACCAAGAAATGTCAGGCTGAGTTGACGGCACCTGCATTTCCTGGAGATAGACAGCACCTGCTGCATTTTTTCCTCACCATGCCCCTGCCCAGCTCCACCACCTTCCTTTCTCTTTCCCACCACTCCCTGCTTCTCCTTCTCCTTGAGTTACTTTTACTCCTTAACCTTTTCCTTTATTATCAGGCTTTATGAAGAAGAAACATTGAATTGAGTACTGACATTTCTGGGTACTAATTCTGCTACTGAAACTATCTGCTTAACCCAGTTGAATAAGCCACTCAATCTCTCTGGGCATCAGTTTCCCCTGCTGTCAAATGGGGACAGTCACATCTCCAAAAGCCATTGAAAGTTGGTAATGGTAAGAAGAGGGGTCGACCTCCCACAATCCACAGGTGCTTTCAGGGAGTTGGAAGCTGTGGTTTGGCCCTGCTACCCAGGGACCTGGAGCTACGTGTGTGGCTCTGGTCCCACTAACCGTGCCCCAGGCAGCCTGTGCAAGTCTTAGGAGCCTAGGGAAAGTTTCCATCAGGGGAAGAAATGGGCTATGAGACTCTCAAGAGGAAGGGGCATAGCACCTGCCTGTCACTGAAGGCAAGCAGCCCTCTGACACACGCATGCACACACACACAAAATCACTCCATCAACTCATGCCACATCCCTTGTGTCTTAGACAAGTGCGAAACTGGAACAAAAGTTCTAAGAAAAGACAAAGGAGGAGGAAGAGGAAGATGGCCAGGGTTCAGTCCACGTCACAATGGGCGGCTCTCAGAAGGAGGAAAAGTCTGGGCCGCAGAGCAGAGCACGTGTTTCATTGTGTCTGCGTCTCAGAGGAGATGGGGCCAGTGCGGGGGACCGTAGGGAGAGAGGTCAACCTGAGGCCGACAGGTTCCCCATCTCCACCCACTGGGAAGGGCAGGCAGCAGCGCCAGGGAGAAGGAACCTCTCATTAGCTGTCTGAGAGGCTCTTCCTCAGCAGACTGTTAGCAGCAGCTGCCAGAAAAAGGATCTGCTTAATGCAAGCTCTCAGAGCCCTACATAAACAGATCCCGCTTGCTCCTTCTCTCTGTGCCTTCTTCCTGAGCCCCTCCCTGTGTTTTCCCTTCAGCTTCCAAATCCTCTAGGTCATTGCCATCTTTGCCAACAGCAGACAAGAGAATCTCAGCCTGGGAAGGGAAGCTAAACTGACCAGCCTCTTCCTATCCCCTCTCACACTCCCTATTCACCAAAGGCCCCTTGTCATCACTGAGCTCAGGGGTCACCAATCTCATCACCCAGGAGCAGAGAGGACACTTACAGAGAGCACTATGGCAGCTTCTTATAGTCAATTGCTAATGCAATCAAACTGGCCAGCCTAAACAATGACCAAACTTAAATATTTTCCACCCACATTAATCAGCTCAATAATTCCTTAATGACTTCCTAGTGTTAAAAAAAAATAAAGTCCTTGTTTGTTTTGATTTGGTTGGTCTTTTTCACCCTTGGTTAAGGATTTCATTGTCTCTACATGGCAAGAGGTAGCCTGGATTTTAAGGAAGGAAGAAATAATCCTCTGCAGATGGGGCCTGGGCTGGTGACCGTCAGGCCAAGAGAGAGGGTGCGGTTAGAGAGCTGGCATCACGGGCCCCAGCTTCTCGCTGTTGCAGTTTCATCATCCACCTATGAAGTAAAGATAACCATAACTGCCACTGGCCTAAATCACAGGGTGTTTTTGTGGTTTGGGGAGCGGTACCCTGGCTATGCCCGGCCTGGTCCTCCTGTGAAGGTACAAATCTCAAGCAATATTCAGCCTGCTCCTGCAAACCCCAGCCACACAGCAGAAGGGACACCATAGACTGATGCCTCAGAACCAATCTCGAAAACCATAATCTAGATGAATATGAAAACTCTGGGTAATATTCATACTCTTAAACAGAAGAGCAACATCATGTCCCTAAAATTAAAAAGCCACA
Source organism: Galago senegalensis (assembly GCA_963575145.1). Lineage (NCBI taxonomy): Eukaryota > Metazoa > Chordata > Mammalia > Primates > Galagidae > Galago > Galago senegalensis. The sequence continues at coordinate 8,233 of CAUYTI010058544.1, read as the reverse complement.
GAGAGTATTGTGTTTCCAGACAGAGGAAGCATGATTTTCACCTTCCCATTGCATCTGGATAGTAATTCCCGATTGTCCCTGACTGCTCAGCACTTGGCCCCCTGGCAGAGCAGCAACTCCCCGAGTGGGTGTGCAGTAGGACTGGACCGGATCATGGTCTGGATCATGGTCCCATCCTACTGCACACCCCCTTGTGGAGCTCACGTGGCTGCAGTAGTGTCTGCCAGTACAGGAACCCACAGGACGGGGGAGCAGAAAATGTTGCATTTTTCCCTGTAGGCACAAGGGAAGGAGAGCAGTTCACAGCCCTACCTCTTATACTGACCCCTGGTGATAGCTGTGTTTGAGTGTTCACCTGGACATCTAGGCACATATATGTGAGTGCCCCAGGATGGGGTATACAGGTGAATACCCCTCAGGACCACAGGAAATTGGGGCTGAGCTCTTGTTTCTACCTATCTGTCCTCAGAACGGTCCCTCCCTGCACCTCCTACCACTCTATCTTAAGAGCTAGAATTTGAGGATTTGGACACAAGTATGCCCTTAGCCAGGCTGAGTATCCACAGGGTTATCTGTGGATCCTACAGATCATCTGACTGATCCTACACTCTAAGTGTGACCTCAGGAAGCACAGGAAACACAGTGTATCAAAATACGTGTGCTCAAAATATAAATTGCACATTAAAGACAAACCATCTAAAGCCCAAAAGCCTATAGAAGAGAAAATAGCTTACATACTCATGCAATAGAATCTCTCCACAGTTCTGTATCACACGTTAAACAAACTTAATGTCAGTGAGAAATAAACTAGTCTCTGGATGAAAATGGATAGTTTTTTACTTTGCTGGGGCCCAAGATCCTTGTCAGATGCCATGTTTCTTAGAGACTACTCACCAGCAACTGTGCACCAAAGCATGCGTGTACAACAGCCGTCTGATGAGCACACGGAAACACGCAAGGGGATGTGTGTATGTATTTGTGTGTACACATACGTACATGTGCACAGGCACACACACACAAAGAGGAAGAGGTACACATACATGCACACATCCCTCCCTACCCTGCCAAAGCAAGGCAGCGTGGCTGTGAAGCCCTAATACCCACCAAAAGAGGAAGAAGAAAAAAATAGAGACTAAGATGTACCCATGGGGAGAAAGGAGAAAAAAGCTCCCTGAAATACAGTTTGACTCACAGTTTTAAAGGCGCGAGGTGGGCGAGTATAAAAAGACCTTCGTTAAGAGAGCACAAAGGAAGTCACTGGAACAGTTGGGCCTTGCTGGCTCCCACACAGAACAAACCCAGCCAGGATTCCAGACGATTAAAAAGGAGCTAATCTGATTAGAGAATTTTATATTTGGATTGATTTCCCAGTTCACCAATAAATAGGAACAAATAACTTAAATCTCACCCCACAGCTCTGCTGCCAAAATTGCCCAGAATCTGCCAACCATTGAAACCAGGTTTTGGTGAGATGAATTTATCAGTAGCATAATCATCAGATGATCAATAAATATCTGTGGCCAAGCCCTATCCTGGCAATGTGGAGATATCAAGATATCCCACCAGTTCCGGGCCTCTAAGAGCCTATTTCTAGGTGGAGAAATAACAATTAGATAGAACAAGTGGTAGCCAGTAACAAAAACATTTATACCCCTTTACTATTTGGAAATTAAAAAAAAAAAAAAAAGAATAAGAAATAAAATCTGATGCCAAAAAGTAAAAAAAAAAAAAAAACCATAGCCAATAAATAGGTGTAAAATGGTATTAAATTGAGTGACAAAGACTGTAACTGCTGTACATATTCACAGAAGGGACAGGTAGTTAGAGGTGGAAGTGGGTTTTCCTTCACATGGCATATGAAGGACACAGCAGATTCGGATAAACAGAGGGAAACAGCATAACTGGTCAACATCCATTCTCTGTTTGGCTCATTATTCAGATATGGCCCCATGTGAGAAGGAGGAAAATGACCCAGCAGCATCCCCCAGACCTGACTGTCCCTTCCTATCTCTCCCCTACCCTTCTAATTCCCGAGCCAATGGTAGGCTTTTGTGGAAGAAAAGAGAGGAAAAGCTAAAATGTCCTTCATTTCCCAACCAAATTGGATAGCGCAATAAAAAAAGGGACCCAACTAATGAAATGTGATATGGTTCTGAATGGTTCCTTCCAAAACCCATCCCCATAGACTCACACATAGACCATGTCATTTGGAGTTAATCAGATGTCTTTGTAGATAATTAAAGCCAGGCCAGGATAGGGCTGAGGAAAAAAGCATTCCTACAATGTACATTTAACAATGTCACAGCTTTTGGAGGCTCTTTAATTGTTTTGATTTCTTTCCACTACCAAAATTGTCAAATTTCCTGAGAGGGCACGTCTACCCATTGGAAAACATCTGGATGAGAAAAGTATAAAAAGCTCGATCATCTCAGAGTTTCTTCACCATGATTTCAGGCATCTGGGTTTGGGTAACCATCCATAAGGCCTGGCCAATGTTTCTGCTGCTCACCCAAGCACTGGCACCCCTGCCAAGGAATAGCTCCTCTCTAGAAAGCTTCTTGGGTCTCAGCATTTGGAGTTTTAGCTCCCCTGCTTGGTATTAGGCCAAGTTTTGCTCTGCGGGGCACTTTTGCATGGATCCACGATTCCCATGAATGTTTTCTATCATCTGGTGTTTCGTGATTACCCTGCTCTGGGAAGCACACACCTGCAACACTGAAAAGTGAAATAAGAGGGGCAGCGCCTGTGGCTCAGTGAGTAGGGCACCGGCCCCATATACTGAGGGTGGCAGGTTTGAACCCAGCCCTGACCAAACTGCAACAAAAAAATAGCCGGGCATTGTGGCAGGTGCCTGTAGTCACAGCTGCCTGGGAGGTGGAGGCAAGAGAATTGCCTAAGCCCAGGAGTTAGAGGTTGCTGTGAGCTGTGACGCCGCGGCACTCTACCAAGGGCAATAAAGTGAGACTTTGTCTCTCAAAAAAAAAAAAAAAAGAAAAGAAAGAAAGAAAAGTAAGATAAGAGATGTCTTAAAACTCCCAGAGAACAAAGTCCTAAGTCTAGCTCTAGGAAAATCACCCAAAAGGGAATCCAAGACATGTCCCTTCCCAGTGGACACTCATGCCAGAGTAGACACGAAGGCCACAGAAGCTCTGCTGAGAGTGAAGGCACATTCTCTGTATGGCTATTCCTTTGATCCTTAATCAAACTTGGGGACAATGATTGAAAAAGGTATGATTCGGGAGTGCAAGTGTGCTGGATTATGAAATTCTTCTGTATGCACGGTCTTTACTATCAGAAAGACTGTACCAGTGTTTTCCTGCATAAACTCTTTCTGCAATATAAACTCAGCTTATTACTCACTCTCTTTCTACATAAATTCCCTTAGAATGAGAAGAGGTGGGAACATCAAGACTTTCAGATAAGCAGAACTAAGATGCTGAGATGATACACATATATGACATAAATACACTTCCAAATAAATCTGAAAGTGCTTGAAATTGCCCATTGAGAGGTTAAAAAGGAACATCGGATGGGCAGGAGGGCTCACACCTGTAATCCTAGCACTCTGGGAGGCCGAAGCAGGTGGATTGTCTGAGCTCACGAGTTTGAGACCAGCCTGAGGAAGAGTGAGACCCTGTCTTTACTAAAAAGGAAAAACTGAGGCAAGAGGATTGCTTGAACCCAAGAGTTTGAGGTTGCTGTGAGCGGCGATGCCACGGCACTCTACCAGGGGTGACAAAGTGAGATTCTGTGTCAAAGAAAAAGGAGGGGGCATCACTATGTAGACTTTTTATCTTCTTGTTCTTTTTGCTAAATAGTTACAAAAACACAAATGTGTTAGGCTATAGGGTTGAGCTAATTCTTCTCTATCCTCCTTCCAGAAAAAAAAATACGTATTTGAAAAAACTCTTATCTCCATTTAATTTTTGTGAAAATTATCTGCCCAGATAATTCAAAATTAAAGTACAAAATAAAAATAAAAAGTACATTTCCTTCAAAATAAAAAGTACATTTCCAGAGGAAGTAAATTCAAAGACCAAAGTAGAGCATGACTATGCCATTTCCCCAAATTTATCCACAGAAAGTCAGACCACTTCTTCTGCCCCACAATTAGGGGGAATGTTAGTGGAAGAGGCACCTATGAAGTCTGATTCAGGGGCCCAAGATACGCTATTCACCCTGCCTCAAGATAACCTCATCCATTACGCTGTCTCAGCGTCTGGATCCCACTGTGAACATGTCTCACTGTGGGTTAAGTAGTGACACCTCAGGCTCTTCCTTTGTGTTATTTTCATTTGTTTGTCACACTTCTCTCACGGCCTCTGTTTGCCTCTCTCCATCTCCATTAATACTCTAGGAATTTCTCTGGTCCTATATAGGGCAAAATAAAGGTCTCTGGGCTGGAAATAAAGAAGAGAGTGGGACCAACCTGCAAGCGGCCACAGGGCATGTGATTGACCCCTCACTCAAGTCTTCCTCTGGAATTGGCAGAGGTCTGTACAGAACCCAGAACCAAAAGGGATACAGAACATTTGTGCAGGTCTTTCAAGAGAATAAACAATGTCTGTCCATCCTCTTTCCTCCCCCCCAGTTGATTATCTTGGCTTGAACTTTGGGGATGAGCAGGAAAGTTAACTGACTATGGAGTCTACAGATCTACACACTTCCATCTACCACAGCCCAACACTGCAAAGCTCCATAAACACAGACAAACTTGGGTCCCTGTCAGCAACACAAGGGAACCTCTATGCTTGCCAGGGTCCTGAAATAATCTCTCCCATCTCCTGTACCCCTCTTAACTTTCCTAGTTGCTGCCCGGAGGTTGGAGAGGGATGGTCAGGGTGGAAGCAACTCCTGACTTGCAGGTTCACTGCAATAAGGTTCTTAGTTGTCCTGCTACCCACAGTAACACAAAGTCATTCCTCTTCCTAAACTTGGACAGGCTCTTCTGGGTGGAAGTGGGAAGAGACAGTGTGGCAGGAAGAAGGGGAAATCCTCTTCTGTGCATTAAAGCTCTGTGTTCTTAAAGGAAAACTCCACCAAGAGCCCAGTTCTGACAAGCAACCCAGGATCCTGCTGGGTGGTCTCATCTCTGGGCCTGGGATGTGGAGGTCAACAGCCAGAGTTCCATTTCCAATGCCATCAGAACTTCAGCCAAGATACTTGACCTCTTTTCATAAACCCTTTGCCCTAAATGAAAGAGAAAAAGGGAAAAGAAAGAAAGGTGAAAGATAATGATAGCACCAGGGAGGGAAAGATCTGCTATTGAATGAAGACCATAAAAGATATTGCTACTCCCAGCACACCAGCCCTGTAGAGAGGGAGTAGGATTTAAGAATGAGGCCAGTTTGGAGATGGTTACCCTGTGGCTTTGCTGCACCAGGGGATCCAAATGAAGCATCTCCTCAGACCTCTATCTGTGGCTCACACCTGAGAACCCAACCTGGCGATTCCACTAGCCTTGGCCATTAGTTACACCTTTCAATAAACATTATTTTTGTTGTCAAAAGAGATTTTCTTTTGACAGAACTTACTCATCATGTGGCTTCTTTTTACAAAAAATAAATAAATAAATAAAGACAAACACTCAAGAATTAAGTAAAAATTAATTAGAAACACATGGCTAAATTTCTCTTAGAATTACGTGGCTCAAGAACATACTAAGAATAAAGCATTTCCTCCATCCAGGCTTGACGATTTGCTGAAAACAAGGTCCATGTGAGTGGGTGGCTTTTGAGGGTCTGGCATTTAGGACCACCCCACACCAAAGCCGCTAGGAAGAAGGCTGAGGGCTCACGTGGGGCCAGATTCTTCCCATGTCTGCTCCCAGTAGCACAAACAGATCCAAGTTGTGCCAGAGGACTCATCTCCAAAGCATTCAAGTCACCACTTTGCAACACATAAGAGCAAGATCACAAAGAATAAAGGGAGGGATTATAAATATTTTTCATATATGTTGATTTTAATATTGTTTCAACATATGCATGTGTGGCACCATATAAAGAAGGTGCCGGAAAAATGCACACACATTTTAAGAAAGGAACAACTACATCAATATATACGAATAACAAAGAATGAATACAAGTCACATTGAGCACCTCTTGCAATTGCAGAAGTCAAATGTGACTTGGGTATTACAGTTATGTCAGGAGTGCCAAAAAATACATACACAATTTAAAGGATGTTTCTATGTATTATTTTTTGAAGGTGAACTGAATTACAGTAGCAATTTGTAGTATGACATTCCCACAAAAGATGGAGTTAATCAAATGAACGGCAGCATCGCCATGCAACAGGCATGAATAGAATAGCTTTTTCTCTTAAATTGTGTATATATTTTTTGGCACCCTCTGTACATCTAATTCATTTCCACCAGAATGTTTGGTAATTTCTTTCCACTCCAACGATAATGGTAACCCCTACCTTTAGCCTTTGGCATGGAAGTACTAATTTGAATTTACTTCTAGACGGGCATACTAAATGAAGATAAATTTTTCTCAATTTTACAGTAAACAGGAAATGAATGAAGAGAAATGGAGAGTTGAAAACTACTGTCATCTACCTCTTTCACTCAGCATTAGATCTGAATGTCCCTTGCTGGGTTCTGGGGCCATACCTGTCATAATACCCATACTGGAGCTACAGATGTTAACTTTCACACGTTGATGTACACCTGGCTCACACCTAAAGACTGAACCCTGGTCACAACAGAAACCAGTTAGCAGATTGATTAATTAATTTAATCAGTTAATCTTTATATAAAGTCTCATTCTGGCTTTTATTATAATCATTTCTTTCTTTGAACTAGTATCTTGTATCTTCATTTGCAGGCTCTTAGCAAAACACGTGTTCGAATTTCCTCAAGTGAGTCTGCATTTTATTCCTCTTGCATTGCACAAGTGTAACTTAAATGGTTCCATATTTTCACCTGTTGACAAACATACAGGTCGGCTTCGCTTTAAGAAACTCAAAACAGGAAAACTGACAAATTAAAAGCACATAAACTAAAGACAACTCTTCTATTGTGGAAAGATACTAGTTTCTCCAAAGATTCACCAATAACAAGAACTCTAGGGGACTGTAATTGAAGTGTTGGCCTCTACCCAATAGTGAGTGCCCATAATGCTTTCTTGATAATGATGATGATAACTATTCCAACACTAATCTAAAGACCTTGCTCTGATGGGATTGCACTTTAGGACATCAAAGTTTCCTTCTATATCTGAGATTCTCTGGTTTGATACTAAAAATCAGAACCAGCCCAAAACATAAGCAAGATGGCAGGAGCAAGGAGAGAATTTAAGAAAATAAAAGAATTTCAGATCTAAGTGGAGAAATCTCAGGCATGCAAGAAAGAGTCCACCAAAAACAAACAATAAATACAGCTTCCCGATCTGGTCCATTTGGCTTGGGATTCTTTTAACAAGGTGTGCATAACTTTGCCCCACACCATAAAATAGACCTGAGAGCTGGCCTTCTCTCTCCCCCACCAAAAAAATGTGCAGGTTACCTACGTCATCCCTTAGTCCCCTCCTGCCTGTCGTGCTCACCAAGACTGGGCAGGAGGGCAACAGAAGAGAACCAGAAGTTGCATGAGGCAGCACCACCAAGGCAGCCTGGAGAATCTAGCCCTGCACTGGATGTCACGGAGTTTAAATGCTGACAACTGCCAGAGAAGAGGAGAAATCAACACATGCTGAGGTGGTCTGAAGGGAACTCCAGGGCAGAGAGATGGAAAGTGACCGAAGCCTTAACTCTTCCTGTACTTCGCTGTACCACACTGGGTCTAGGTTCAGATGGTGAAGATAAGAAACATTATAAAAATCATTTCAGGCTCGGCACCTGTGTGTGGCTCAAGAGGCTAAGGCGCCAGCCACATACACCTGAGCTGGTGGGTTAGAATCCAGCCCGGACCCGCCAAACAACATTGATGGCTGCAACCAAAAAATAGCTGGGCATTGTGGTGGGCGCCTGTGGTCCCAGCTACTTGGGAGCTGGAGTCAGGAGACTTGCTTGAGCCCAGGAGTTGGAGGTTGCTGTGAGCTATGATGCCATAGCACTCTACCCAGGGCGACAGCTTGAGGCTCTGTCTCAAAAAAAAAAATAAAAAATAAAATAAAAATCATTTCATCCCCTATCCTTTAGCATAAGCTGAGACCCAGTCACCCAACAGACAGGTCTCTGCTGCTTTTTGCTAAAAGAGTTTCTTGACTAAAGAGGAAATGCCTCTTCT
>CAUYTI010058543.1:0-29650 GCA_963575145.1 Galago senegalensis | reverse complement strand
CTCCTGGGCTCAAGCGAGTCTCCTGCCTCAGCCTCCCAAGTAGCTGGGACCACAGGCACCCGCCACAACGCCCGGCTATTTTTTGGTTGCAGCCATCATTGTTGTTTGGCGGGCCCGGGCTGGGGATTCGAACCCGCCACCCTAGGTGTACGTGGCTGGCTCCTTAGCCGGTTGAGCCACAGGCACCAAGCCAAATGAGAAAATTTATTAAGGTTTTTAGTTAATTCTAAAGTTCCATGGAACCAGAATAAAAAGAAATAAGCAAAACATCTGGCTAAGCTTTATATAAAAATAACATGTAACGAATGGACAAGCCATGACCTGGAAGAAAAATTTTTGCAAAACACACATCTGATAAAAGACTTCTATCCAAAATACATAAAGAACTCCTCAAACTTAATAATAAGCAAATGAATAACTCAACTTAAAGACGGGCAAACAATTGCATCAAAGAAGACATACATAGATGACCAAAAAAGTATATGAAAGGATACTCAAAGTTGTATATCATTAGGAAATTACAAAATAAAATGTGGAATATTACTACATACCTATTAAATGGCTAAAATCCCAAACACTGACAATATCAAATGCTAGTGGGAATATGGAGTAATAGGGACTCTCATTCACTGTTGGTAGGAATGCAAAGTGGCACAGCCACTTTGGACCACAATTTGGAAGTTTCTTGAAAAACAAAACATACTCTTACCATGCAATCTAGCAATCACACTCATGGGTGTTTATCCAAATGAGTTGAAAACTTAAGTACACACAATTGCACATAAATGTTTATTGCAGCTTTATTTATAATTGTCAAAACTTGGAAGCAAGGAAGATGTCCTTCAATAGGTGATTGTGGGTACATCCGGGCACTGGAGTAGAAAGAAGTGAGCTGTCAAGCCATGAAAAGACACAGAGTTACCTGAAATGGGTATTGCTGAGTGAAAAGAGCCAGTCTGAAAAGGATATAGAGGATATGATTCCCATTATGTGACTATATACAAGGGAAAACTATGGAGCCAGTAAAAAGATCAGTAATTGCAGGCAGCACCTGAGGCTCAGAGGGTGGGGCCCAGGCCCCATATACTGTGGGCGGTGGGTTCAAACCCAGCCCTGGCCAGCTAAAACATCAGTGGCAACTGTGGAAAAAAATAGCTGGGCATTGTGGCGGGTGCCTGTAGTCCCAGCTACTTGGGAGGCTGAGGCAAGAGAATCACTTAAGCCCAGGAGTTAAAGGTTGATGCAAGGTGACGCTGTGGCATGCTACTGAGGGTGCCAGAGTGAGACTCTGTCTCAAAAAAAAAAAAAAAATCAGTAATTGCCAGAAATTCAGGGAGAAAGAGGGAGTGATTAATAGGTGGAGCACAGGGGGCATTTAGGGCAGTGAACTGTTCTGTATGTTACTGTAATGGTGGATATGGACATGTGTCAAACCATGGAACGTGCAACACAAAGAGTGGACCCTAATGTAGACAGGACTTTAATTACCAACAACGTATCACTGTTGACTCATCAACTGTAACAAGGGGAGTGTCATACTCAAGCAAATATTAACAACAGGGAAAACTGTGTGTATTGGGCAGGGGAAGGAAGGCTAGGAGAAATCTCTGTACTTTCCACTCCGTTTTTCCATAAACCTGAACACAGCTCCCCAAACAGTCTATTCATTTACAATATTTTTTAAAGGCTGAAATACTGATACATGCTACAACATGGATAAATCCTGAAAACAGCATACCAAGTAAAAGCAGCCAGATGCAAAAGTCCACACATTGTACAATTCTGTTTATATAAAAGCTCACTACTTTCTAAACCAGGAATTCTAAAAAGGAAGAATCTCGATGAATGAGATGGTAGAAGGAAGGCTCCTGCTACTAACAGAAAAACCTCTGTAAGTTCATCGCCCAAGGGACTGTCACAAACTGGTTACTATACAAAAGCAGTCAACATAATGAACTAGGCCCACTGCACTGATATGTACACAGCGCATGTTTGGTTTATCAAATTTAGGTCACCTAAGGAGATGGTTAAATGGAGGGAGGTGGTCAACTATGGACAGTCTACTGTATTTCAAATTTAAAGACAAGCTTAGGTATTCCTCGTCAGAAAATTGTCTAACAGGAAATGTTCATTTCATACACTGACGGTGATATAATAGGATCTTTCCAGCATCAGCAGACTGAACCTTGAATGAGGTACTATATAGTGTAGCCTCCTGCTGTGCTTGGTAAGTGAGAAGTCATAATAATCTTAAAAGCTAAAACTCAAGATCACCTGATCAAACTGTAGCTCAAACCAACTTCTTACAGGAGCTGTGAGTTACAAAAGCAGGTGGAATAAATAGGCAGGATGGGATATGTAGGTCAACCTTTTATAGAAACAACCTGGACAGGGTTATACAGGTAGGTATCTTTGGAAAAGTTCTTCACGCCATGAGAGGCAGCAGGCTGAGTTTACCAAGCCATGCTATTTATTCATCTTAGACCAAGCAATCATAGTTTGTAGGCCTATTGGACTTATCAAACTGATGACAATTGCTGATTATCAAGGAAGATTCATGATTTGTGAAAATGGAAATTGGTTAATACTCTTAGAGCATAAAGAGAACTTACTAAGCAATAAGTTAATGTTCAGTAAAAAGTAAGCAAAAGACATAAAGAGGTCAAATTAAAAATAGACAACCAAAGAATTATAAAAAAGTGTTCAATTTCACTGGTAATAAAATACACCTCAGTTAATGGAAAAGTGAGTATTGTTTTTTTTTTTTTTTTGAGACAGAGCCTCAAGTTGTCCCCCTGGGTGGAGTGCTGTGGCATCAAAGCTCACAGCAACCTCCAACTCCTGGGCTCAAGCGAGTCTCTTGCCTCTGCCTCCCAAGTAGCTGGGACCACAGGCACCCGCCACAACACCTGGCTATTTTTTGGTTGCAGCCATCATTGTTATTTGGTGGACCCGGGCTGGATTCAAACCCGCCACCTTAGGTGTATGTGGCTGGCGCCTTAGCCACTTGAGCCACAGGCACCAAGCTGTGAGTATTGTTTTTATCTGCCAGATAAGACACAGTTTAAAAAGAATGATAACACTCCATGTTGTGTGAAGGTGGTATACATGAATACTCAGATTAACAGGGTATGAATTGGTGAAGACTTGTTTGAAAGATGAGTTGCAACAGCTTTTAATATTTTAATGCACGTATTCTTCAACCTTAAAGTTTCACCTTTAGGTATTTAACAGAAGTATTGTCCACATGCACAAAGATATGTTTGTAAGAAAGTTCACAGAAGCATTATTTGTAATAAAAAAAATTGGAAACAATGTGAATTTTGATGGATGGGTATAGCTACCCCCTAGAAAATCCTACAGACATTAGGGTAAATAAAGCAGATCTCTTTGAATTGTCATGTAAACATTTCTCAAATACATCGCCGAGGGAAAATGAGGTTACAGAAAATAACCTATAGTGCAATCCCACTTATGTTTACAAACACTATTAAAACTAGATCTCCTATGTATGAAGTTTGTTAAAACCCCCAGAGGAATGTGTTATAAATGCTAATGGGGGTTGTTCCAGGGGGAAGGAGTGGATACCAGGAGAGGAGATGAAAGGAGGCCTGTAGTTACATTCCTCTGTCCACTTCTAATACTGTTTGTTTGAACAAAAAGTAAAATATTGTGCATTGTTAGAGGTTATTATAATGTACACATATGGTATATTAGTATTAGTAAAGCATTTAGGATATTACCTCGTACAGAGAAGTGGTATATGAGTATATATTGAACAAAATAAGTGAGTCCCAATATTACAGGTTTATTCTACATAAGAAATAATCATGGGATGCAGAAAAATTTAATTGCAAGGATGTTAAATTCTAAGATTGCCTGCCTGCCCTCCCTCCCTCCCTCCATCCCTCCCTCCCTCCCTTCCTCCCTTCTTTCCTTCCTTCCTTCCTTTCTTCCTTCCTTCTTTCTTTCTTTCCTTTTATCACAGAGTCTCACTGTGTTGCCCAGGCTAGAGTGCCAGGGCATCAGCCTAGCTCACAGCAACCTCAAACTCTTGGTATAGGCGATTCTCCTGCCTCAGCCTCCTGAGTAGCTGGGACTACATGTGCCCATCACAACACCAGGCTAATTTTTTCTATTTTTAATAGATAGAAGGTCCCTTCTTGCTCAGGCTGGTTTTAAACTTCTGTGCTGAAGGGATGCACCTGCTTTGGCCTCCCAGAGTGCAAAGATTACAGATGTGAGCCACCGTGCCTGGCCAACCCTAGGATTGCTAATCCAAATTTGGGAACAACCTAAATGTCTAACAGCATATGACTCACTAAGTAACTATATTAATCTCTACAATGAGTGGTATATTTACAGTAATTTTAACAGCTTTATTGAGGCATATTTTACATATAATAAAATTTACTCATTTTGAGTTAGCAATTGTGTGGTTTTTAGTAACTTTATGAGTGGTACGACCATCAACATAAATCAGTGTTACAACATACTCCTAATAAAATTCCCTATTCTCACATACAGTTAATCCTATTATTATTGTAGCCCAGACAACCACTAATCTACTTTCTCTATAAATTCTCTTTTTCTGGCCATACAAGGGAACATTTTGTATCCATAGAAATTGGTCAAAATAAATGATAGCTGGTTATAAAGAGCAGGGGGAAAGCAGATAAAATATTATATATAGGCTTAGCCTACTCGGGATTATGTGAAAGGAAAGAAAGGTGAAAACTTGAATGAGATATTCCAAGATGTTAACAGCGGTTAGCTCTGAGTGATAGAGATGTGGGTCCATTTTTGCTTTGAAATCTATGATCAGATAGATAAAAAAAATTCCCCCCAACAGCAATTCTACTGCTGCATATATATCTAAAGGAGAGGAAATACCAAAAACTTATCTGGTCTCCAAGGTTTACTGCAGCACTATCATAGCCAAGCTTCGGAATCAACCTAAAAATTCATTAACAGATGGATAAAGAAACTGTGTCACACACACACAATGGAATATTACACAGCCACAAAAGGTAATCTTCTGCAATTTGCAACAACATGGATGGAACTGGAAGACATTCTGTTAAGTGAAATAAACCAAGAACAGAAACACAAATCTTCCATGTTCTCAGGTATGTGGGGGAGGTAAAAATTAAAAAACAATTGATCTCCTGGAGGCTGAGAGTAGAATGATGGTCACAGCTAGGAATGTTAGTGGGGGTGAAAACATAGACAATGTTTGATAGAACAACAAAGTGACTAAGTTAAAGGAAACTTTAAAATAACTAAAAGCACAGACTCGGAATGTTCCTAACACAAAGGAATGCTAAATATAAATGTTAAATATCCTGAAGTAATGGATACCCTCATGACCCTGATTTGATTAATTCTCATTGTGTGCCTGTATCCCATGTGCCTATGAAGATATACAGCTATTATGCACCTATAGTGATTTAAAAAGAATGAACCAAATTATCTTAGAAAGAACATGGTTCCTACCACGGATTCCTTCAGGGGCTTCCTTTCAGTGGTGTATCTGTGAATAAAAGAGTAGGAATATAAAATCACCTCCATCTCCAGACATGAGAAGGTGACTTCTCTCAAGTTTTGTGTGTCTGTTGTGGGGGGCAGGAATGGGGAAAAATAGAAATAAAGTTATTGGACAGTATAAGTAGTACCTGTGTGATTCAAACAGGCGGCAGGCCATGCTTCTAAAAAGTCAAAGAGCATGGGTGTTTGTGCTGCTGGGCTTTGTTGGCCCCTTGGGATATTTTGACCAACTCTTGCTTGTAGGAGAAGGGTGAGAATAGTAGGAAAAGGGTGCTCATTCCAACACCACTTTAATGGCAGACAGAGGCCCCTATAATCCCTCTCCCGAACAGGGAAAACAGAAGAAGAGTGATCAGAGCACCTACACAGGAGACTGAGTCTGTAAAGATGCAAATTTTGTAAAGTGTTCTGTCTGCCCTAAATCTGGGCCGTCATGAGCCCGGCCTGGGCTTCCTTTCCTCGTGGGCTCCTCTCCACATCTGTTCCCATTGTCTGTCCTGCCCCCACTTGTCTCCTACAAACCGCACCTCCTTTTTCTTTGTCTTCTTCTCCTGTATCTTTTATTAAGTTCCCCCACCCTATTCCGCAGGGGTCCTCAAACTTTTTAAACAGGGAGCCAGTTCATTGTCCCTCAGACCTTTGGAGGGCCGGACTGTGGGCCTGCGATGAGTCGGCTGCTAAGCAGGACAGGCAGCAGCGGCAAAAACATCTTGTGGGCCAGATAAATGTCCTAGGTGGGCCGCATGTGGGCTGTGGGCCGTAGTTTGAGGACGCCTGCCTTAGAGTATTAATTCTAATTGGAACAATTTCAAAAAGAACATAAGTGGATTATCTATTCCAGACCAGTTTTTAAAGCAAAGTTGATAATTTAGGTTTCTTTGAAAGGGGCATATCACTGATATAAAAAGGCCAAGTTTAGCTAAGTATATATTTTGGAATGAAGTAACAAGATTCATGTATGATTCTGATTTTTGAAATAAAAAGGCACCTATTATCTTTACTAAATTTAGGTAGAAACAATGTTGCAGTGAATGAAACTACACCTCTGGAAGTAAGGATTTCCTCTGGAATTTCTAGAAAACTCCAAACTAGGGCAGCACCTGTGGCTCAGTGAGTAGGTCACTGGCCCCATATACTGAGGGTGGCGGGTTCAAACCCATCCCCTGCCAAACTGCAACAAAAAAATAACTGGGCATTGTGGTAGGTGCCTGTAGTCCCAGCTACTCGGGAGGCTGAGGCAAGAGAATCACCTAACCCCAAGACCGGGAGGTTGTTGTGAGCTGTGATGCCACGGCACTCTACTGAGGGTGACAAAGAATCGCCCTACCAAAAAAAAAAAAAAAAAAAAAACAACAACAAAAACATGCCAAACTTATATCAAAATTATTCTTTAAAATATTCTCTTGCTAAAAAGGCTCTGAAAGTGTTTCAGTATACAAAAATATGGCTCTTTTTGTATTTTGATATGCTACTCTTCCAATTCCTCTACTTACAGAGTTTATTCAGTTTTCGACTCACAACTATCTTAAAATATCTCCAGTTCCAAATCAGGGTGCCCTAATCGATGCCATTGTTAGCCTGAGGGAAGAGGGGACTCTACCAGGGAACCTGCACAAAGCCTGTCTGCAGGAAACCTTCTCTCACCCATTCATTTAGCTGTGACCCTTCAAGCTGTTTTTTCTTCCGGGAGGGGGGTCCATCAAGTGGATAGCCCCAGATGGCCCACTCCATTGCTGACCTCTAGCATATTGTAATGGTGAATAACTGGACCAGACCAGACCCTGGGTCTTGTTAGCCTTTCTCTGTGGCTTGCAAGTTTGAAAAGGCCGGCTACCTACTGTCTTCCTTTAGTACAATGATGGAAGGCCCAGAGCTCAGATTTTATGCTTATTAGTGATACTTTCATGAGTTTCTAGGGCTAAGTGACTTTTTTACACTGCTTAATGATTTTCAGCTTAACTCCCTTTCTGAGTGGGATGTTGTAAAGATTAATTAGCCAATGTTCATAAAGTGCTTTCAAGCTGAAAAGCACTGCCCAGGGTGTGCAGACTCATTAGCTTCTTAGTCATTAAGGCTTTTTAGACCTTTTGGCATTCACAAACTAGATGGGGAAGGCCAAATTAGTGCCTTTTTTTTTTTTTGGAAAGGAGGGACTTCAGAAAGAGCACAACAGAACAATAGATTATCTTTTTAAATTTAAGACATCTATTGCACTGGAACTAAAAAATATATGAAAATATTTTGTTTTCCACTTTCTATTTCTGTGCTGCTTCAGTTTTTTCTTACTCGCTCTTTTCATAAATGCATTTGCCTGCTTCCCTTGCACACTTTAGAAACTCCATGGATCACTGTCCATGGATGGGTAGGCATAGTGCAGTCGTCTGGCCCCAGAGTGCTGGGTTTTCATGCCAGTGAATGACGCGGGGTAGAGCATTTCCTTTTCAATAGAGATTCTCCCTCGGTGTGCAACGCGTCATGAAGGTGTAGTATTGTCTCTGTCCACACTAACCTTTGGTCAATCTCTGACCATTAGTGTTTAATTTGATTCAATGAAGCCTTTGAGGCTGGAAGAAAAGTACAAATTCCCTGCCAAACACATAATGAATCCTGAAAGAAACAAGAGATAAACAAAGAATGAGATCGACAGCTGACTTTTAAGTAGCAGCATCTGCACTTGATAATTCAGGAATAATATTTAAGTACTGAGATAAAATAACAACAAACCTACAGTACCTAGAATTGCATATGCAACTAAATTAACTTTTTTTCTTTGAAAGAGAGAGTCTCTGTCACCTGGGCTAGAGTGCAGTGGCATCATCATAGCTCACAGTGACCTCAGACTCCTGGGTTTGAGCAATCCTCCCACCTCAGCCTCGCAAGTAGCTGAGACTATAGGTGCTCATCACTATGCCTGGCTAATTTTTTCTATTTGTAGTAGAGACAGGGTCTTGCTTTTGCTCAGACTGGTCTCCAACTCCTCAGCTCAAGCGATCCTCCTGCCTCAGCCCCCCAGAGCACTCACTAGGATTATAGGTGTGAGCCATCTCACCCTCCCCCAATTACCTTTTAAGATAGGTCATAAAATAAACATATTTTTATACAAAACAAAACCAAAGCATTTACCCCCAACACAAAGGATATTCTAAAAGCTATCTATGAAAAGTAAATTATCATAGAAAGAAGGAAGGAGATGCTTAAAGAACTAAAGACAAAATTGGTACCCATGTGGGCAAATATAAACAAACACTAAGAATAACAATGTCCAATATGTAGTGACAAAATGAGATAGAACTAGGAAAAAGTAACACATGGACCAGGCAAGTAGGATTAAGGAATATTAAGTGTTGACACGTTCCAAGGTCCTTATCTTCTTTGGAAGGTGCCTGAAGATGATCAGTTTCGATTTGGTCAGGTTCTGCATACAATTCCTATAGTTCCATCACAAAAATAAGGGAAAGAGAATGTGAGGAAGGGGAGTAAAGGGAAGAGAAAATAAAATCAATAGAAACTGACTCCGTCAAAAAGGGAGTAAAGAAATTCATCACCGATTTCGTTATTAGTTCTTAGGGCCCTCCCCTTATCTATGTTGGGGAGTTCACACCAGCAAGACAAATGAATAATATGTGAATGAATGCTTAAAGCGTGGGGAGAAATGTTCAGTACTAGCAGCACATCAGACAACACAAGGAACTGTGTTACAGGAGAGAACCCCCCAAAACAGGGAAACTAAATCTCTATAATGTACAATAAGGCTACCCACCCTCCCCTCCCCAGACGAAGGATTACTTTTATTATGCTAAATGGTAAACATTCTTCCCCTCGCTCTGGAGTAAGACATTTCTATCTTCAAGGCTGTTCATTATAGTAATACGACATCTTTTCAGTTGACTTAGGGAGTGGGGGTACTTACTGTGTAAAACTTAAACTGATTTTAAGAGTGGTTCTAGTTATAATAAAGACAGTGATACAAAGGTGCGTCTGAAATGTTTGGATAAACTATTCAAGGAAATGTAAATACGAAAGAAGAATATTTTACAATCGATGTGTTTTATTTTATATTAGTTAAAATGAATAAAACCAAAATAACTTACATACGACACATTTTAAAATTTAAAATGATCCTCAAAATGTTGATAGATAAAAATAGAGGTGGAAGGTAGAACAGGAAACAATTCCAGGCAATTTTCTGCTATGACAGAGACACAGCAGAAAATTAGACTGTGGGTTATCTGGGAGAGTAACAGCTGGAATCATCCAGTTTAACTGGAATACAGAGCGTATAGACTGGGAGAGAGTCACTAGGGCAGAATCTTTTAAGTCTTTCAACACAAAATTGAAGTTTGAACTTTAGCCTATAGTTTTTGTGAAACCGCAGAAGGACTTTGAGCTGGCTAGCAATCATCTCACGAGTGTAATTAAAACTGATGGTAAATTTGAGAGTAGCGATGGTGTCAGGTAATTTATTGCACGTGCTGCCTTGTTCACCCAAGGCCTGACGGTCGCAAAGGCAGTCAGGCAGCTCTTGTGAAACGGAGCTGAGCTGCACATTCCAAGCACAGTGAGTAGGATGTCAGCTTTGCCATTTGCTTTTGCTTGGATGCTGCTGTAGAAGCATTAACTTGATAAATTGGAATACACAAAATAAGACAGCATGAGTGAGCCTCTTTTGCCTTTCAAAATGTCACGTTAAATGCTTCATAATCAGTTTACATTAGCAGAGTTTTTGTTGTTTTTCATTGTCACTGAAGAATAAGAATAGCAGTCACGTTGTGATATGAGGGGTTTGTTATATTTATAGGAGAACATTTTTTGAAAGTGGCATTTGTTAATCGTTTAAAATGGAGGAAGATCATAGAGTTGCCTTTCCTGAGGCTGTGGCAAGTAAATGTCGCTCATCTGAGGACTGAATCGAGGGGTGCTTTGTCAGACACATCGGGGTAGGTTAAAGACCTTATCATACCAATCTGACTTTCATGCTTTCTTGATACTACATTGCATTCTTCAAAAAATACCTTATACTATTTAGAAAAAGTATTTTCGGATTGAAAATGTTTTAGACTAATAATTGGATGAGGATGGAGATTTGCCATGGACTGACAGTGTGATCTTGGGCTGTTCCTAGGCTCCTGGAGACAGAAAGTGTCCCCGGGCTTAAGAATGGGCCTCTTGGGGAGTGTACTGAACGTAGGCTGGTTCCCGCTTCCTGGTTCCCTCACCACTGTACAGCTGGAGCCATGCCTCGGTACTGTAGGCTCTGCTTTGGCACGGCCCTTACCTGTGATCAGTTCTGTGTCTCTAAAACAGTTTAGATGCTAGATGTTAGATTAAATGCCTCACATTTAATACCTGATCAGGGATCTTCTTTTCTTTCTTCTGCTAGTTCCCTCCCTTCTACCACCAAAAGTGTAATCTGATCCTTAACCCCCTAGCTCCAGGCTAGGGCCCTGCTCTCCTAAGGCCAGCTTATTTTCTGCTTGAACATTCTGCCCTGGCTGAATGGGGTATCAGTGAGGTTTGCTCTGTTTAAGATCTCCCTTAAGGCAACTGCTAAACAGACTACCTCCTAAGGACTGTTATCTCTAGAAACCAGACCACCTTCCGCTTCTACAATCTGCAATAACTGCTTCTACACTGAAAGAATCTCCTTCTAGCCATAGCAGCCTGTCTGATTGTATGGTAGTTAATCAGGCCATCATACCAGTGACATTAAAGATATGTATTACTTTGGGAGGCAGGAGAATGTAGAAGTTAAGGAGGCAGATTCTGGAGTTAGATTGCATGGATTCAAAATACAGCTTCACCAGTTACTATCTAGGCGGCTTTATTAACCATGAAGGCTTTGAGATTTTTTTTTTTATATTGTACTTTCAAACTAATAAGTTAATCTGCCACAGTCTCATAGATGTTGACAGGAGACATGGGACTCCTGCATCAGTGACAAAGGACAGTTCATTATGGCAATAGCAATAGTGAGAGCATCAGCATTTGTCTTGGTTCCCTGACCCCATAACAGCACACATAGTGGATTGCTTTACTGAAGAGGAATCTCAACTGCAAGCAACCCCCATCTTTTATAATGGACAGAGAGCCTGCCTGACCTCTGCCTGGAGGGAGATATTATCTTTGTTCTACTGAGTAGTAAACAATTCTGCTCTTTGCTCTGGAAGGAGATATTGTCTTTATTTTCCAAGGCTGCTCACTGTACAAACATCCTTGAAAGGAAAAGCCAGTGCCTCTGTTTGCCAGATATAACAGAGCTACAGATAATTATCTTCCAACAACTTTGGGCTGAAATTCTTTTTTCTTTTTTTTTTCAGAGATAGTCTCATTTTTTCACCCTCGATAGAGTACCCTGGCGTCACAGCTCACAGCAACCTCCAGCTCTTGGGCTTAGGCAATTCTCTTGCCTCAGCCTCCCGAGTAGCTAGGGTGACAGGTGCCTGCCACAATGCCCGGCTATTTTTTGTTGCAGTTTGGCTGGGGCCAGGTTCGAACCCCCACCCTTGGTATATGGAGCCGGCTCCCTACTCACTGAACCACAGGCACCACCTTGGGTTGAAATTCTTAAAGTCTCAGTTTTCTCACCTGAAAAATGGAATTAGTGGTATAACATATGCCACTAATATGTTGTGAGGATCAAGTGGATATAATACAAATAAAATGCCTAACATCATGCTTGACATACAGTGTCATGGCCAACACATTGACAAAAGGGCTTTGTCAATGTCAATTATGATGATTAAGGATTGTTTTTTGAATAAGATGCAAGCATGTTTATTGAATTCTTGGTTTTCTCTAGTAAATAGATTATTGCAACTCATTGATATTTCACATTATTTGAATCACCAAATATCAGAACTAAAAAGGACCATAAACCTGGCATTTTTATAGATAGAAAACAGGCTCAGGCTCAGGCTCATGGCTCAGTGGTTAGGGAGCTGGCCACATACACTGGGGCTGGTGGGTTCAAACTTGGCTGGGGCCTGCTAAACAACAATGACAACTACAACAAAAAAACAGCCAGGCATTATGGTGGGTGCCTGTAGTCCCAGCTACGTGGGAGGCTGAGGCAAGAGAATCACTTAAGTCCAAGAGTTTGAGGTTGCTGTGAGCAGTGATACCACAGCACTCTATCGTGGGCAACATAGTGAGACTCTGTCTCAAAAAAAAAAAAAGAAAGAAAAAAGAAAAGGTTCAGAGGGATTAAGGAACGTATTGAATTTCACATAGAAAAGCCATAAAAAGAACAAAGGTCATCTGATTTAAAATCCAGATTCTTTTTTTGGCCACAGGGCTGGGTTTGAACCCACCACCTCCCGTATATGGGGCTGGCGCCCTACCCCTTTGAGCATCAGGTGCCACTGAAAATCCAGATTCTTTTTAATTATACATGATGCATGGGGCTCAATAAATACTGAGATTACAAGTGACATGAAGCAAACCTATGATACAAGGTCAGACGGTTAAGTTTGTGAACTCATCCTAGGTAAAGAGTTACAGACCTCACTGCTGAGTTATCACTATGGTCACCTTCAAATTAGTCCCCTTGGGAAGCTATGCAATAATCCTAGCACCTAGACTTCCCTTCAAAGCAATTATGGAACTCTTTCTGGAATGGCCATGATGAAAGCTGTCATCATCCTTTTTCTAGAATAAGGCACAAACTTAATTTTCAGATGACCTTGGAAGATGACAGCTCCAATGGCCATTCCAGAAAAGAGTTCTAAAACTGCTTTGAAGGGAAGACCAGGCCCTGGTCTTGGTGCCTGGCTTCCCAAGAGGACTACTTCAGCGGGGCCTGTAGTGAAAGTCAGCAGTGAGGGAGTGGTACTTTTTCCAGGATGACCATGTATATCTGAAAACATTTCACATATTCCTTTGGTCGCTCCCCTTCCTTCTCACTTATTTGACTTATGAACCATCTTGGCCTCTGAAGACTGATATGAACAAAATAAATAAGTGTTGGAGAATTAAAAATAATAACTCCTACCTTCACCTTCTGGCTTTCCTCCATGGCAGAGGAAAGCCAGAGACCCGTGAGGGAAGTGCTTTCTCTGTGTGCAGGGGATGTGGAAAGTGCCTCATTCTGATGGAATATCAGGAGCTTTCTGTCCACAGCTTTCAGCTTGCTTAGGGACAGATGTCCCAAGGCATGGGGTGGGGGGGAGTAGTAGGGAAGGGGAGAGGGGGCTAACCGAAACAACATCAAGTTCCAGAAAGCAACATGTGAAAATTCAGGGAAGCAATCTATCCTGAAAATCAACCCCTTGATTTTCAAGCTCTTCTTCATGCTGATCCCACTGTTTCTCTCTAAGAGTGACGTCATAGCTTCAGTTTCTGTAGGGCTCAGAAATTCTTTCATGGATCCTCCGAGGTCAGTTAAGTGTGCCCAGGTAACCGAAGCAAGATCTTAATAGGAAAGAAATGATAGGGAATGTGAATTGCCCTTCATCTTATGTCTACCTCGAGTCCTCTGCAAAATCAGCTCCCACTCTAGATAGCGCTGCTCTGGACGTCCCAGGGGCGCCTCAAAAGCGCTGCTGAGTTGGCCGCCTGCCGCTCTGGCCACCCACGGGGGGCGCCGCACTGCCCTCTGCCGGGCGTGGTCGGAACTGCGTGCGTAGCCTCTGCTCTGCGCTCTGGGGCTCCGCACTGGGCACCCGTGCTTGTGTGCGCGTGTGAAAGAAAGACTGTGACAGAAACCCCACTCTTTCACGGGCTGTAGAGAAGCCCCAAAGCAATGCCATTTGTGTCTTTACGTTGTGAAGAGTTTACGGAAATAGTTCTTTCAGTTTTTTACTTGGAGTGTTCTATTTCTCTGGAACTGGAGATGAATTGAGTGAGAGTGCCAGGGGGTCTTGAAAATCTCTAGACCTAGAGCCTTGTGATGAGAAAGTCTAGTTAGGGTCCATCTATCTAGTTAGCCCGTCACAGCTGGGTGTTTCTGCCCAAAGGAGAAGCTCTGTCTTCCACAGGCTTCCCAGCCTTCCCTCAAACAGGTTTCTTTAGAACCATCCCACCCGTTTGTATTTAGGTGCAGTTATGTCTCACGCTTAGATCTCTTTTGCAGAGGCTGCTAAACCCTCTGGCCCTAAGTTCCCACTGGGCCCACTACTAAAATCTGGTGGCCAACAGGTCCAGTCTGAAGCAGCAATCCCCGCCACAGGTGTGAGTGGTACACCTTATGCATATGGTACGGACCAAATACCTTTAAACAAAGGAATTGATTTATATCCCACCCACCTCCAAATGTGAGTGTGGGAACCTGCCTTGAATTCCAGACATATCACAGTTCATTCTCTTCTTTACCAAAAAGGGACTATAATGACCTTTAGATACAATTCCTATATCACAGCCCTCATAATCTGTTGCTTTACTTTGTGTCTTCATAAATGAGAATCCCCCAGTTAAAGCTTGATTTACATCATCTTACCATTAACTCTGAAAAATCTTCCTTCTCAAATTGAGATGCTGGTATCGACATCTCCACACTCAGTCTCGATGATCAGAAAGAATTACAGCCAGGCATGTGCAGGAGCTGTGGGATTTAGTTCAGGGATGGATGTTTTAATGTGCTTATGTCCTAATGTTCTTAATCCTCTCTGTCCCCCAGGTTATGCAGATGTATCTTCCCTTTTGTGGAATCGCCATATCTAATGCTCAGCTCTTTGCTGCCTCCAGGAAAGAGTATGAAAGAAGCAGGGTGAGTAGAAAGGAAACGTGTTGCTGACAATCCGCCTGCTCTGTCTCCCTGGTCTCTGTGAGCCACTGTATCTTTTAAAAACAACAGATGATTTTCGTATAGTCCAGGAATCTTTATTATTTGTATAACCCTGCAAGGCGCTGGTTGAAGATACCCTTTTCTAGCTCAAATTCTCTGCTGTTGTTTGGGGGAATTAATCCTAGATCCTTCTTATGAGGAAATTAATTTCACATCTGCATAGTGAGGCAGCAGATCCTTGCCGGTTTGTAGCTTAGAAACGAGAAGGCAGTTTGGGTGATGTTTTTACAACTTGGTTCCTTTCAGAAGCAAGACATCTCAAAACTTGATTTGACTCCACTTCCAAGATTTTGTTTTTGAATTGGAGAGGTTTTCTGAAATGGTGTCAAAAGACACTTGGAACAATAATACAAAGACTTCCATAAAATTATAAAAAAAATACTCTTAGAGGGACTGAGCTCATATACCTTCATGAGTTATGAACTAAATAGTGACAACAAGACCAGTGCTCAAAAGAATTCTAAAATATCGAAGAGATATTAACCATAATTATTCAACTCATTCTACTTTTAAACATAGGAAGATTACTGTCATAATTTAGTGATATATTAGAAAGATGATTTCAAAAAGAAACCCTCAGTCCATCTGATCATTAAATTGCTTAATAACTTCCTTTGCTAGGTATTATAATTTATGAATATTTCTCAGTCAACAGATGAACACAGTTGAGAGCCGCAGCCATCATCCTTAACAAGGCGTAAGACACCTTTTCTCTGATCTGGGTCCTCTTTTCATCTTTAGCCCAATGTCTGCCATTCTCCTTTCATGTGGCAATCCAGCAATAAAGTCCCCAGTTTTGAGCAGTCTGGTTGTTGCATTTTATCATACCTTTAACCAGATCCTTCCCTCCATCCTCTTTCTCCTCTCCACCCGCCCCTGCCTCTGCCTTGCACATTCTTCAGGCTCCATCTCGTCTTCCAGGTAACCTTCCTGTTTCATTCACTGTTTGTCTTGTATCTACAGCTATGGTTCTACTGTGGGTTTCTATCATACTGTATTATAACATTTTTTTGAATTTAGAGAAGTTTGTAATTGATAAGCAAAAGGCCCAGCAACTTTAAAAACACATTAAAACACAACAACTCACATTGGCCAAAGATAAAAAGGTTATGGAGTAGAAATGGAGTTTACCAAGTTAATGAGGGCTTCCTTCTCCTACCCCATTATGAACTCCTTAAGAGGAAGCTTCATGTGGAGTCGATCTTTGCATCCTTGCATATGGCATGATTCATTTACTCTTTCAACAAATATGGATTGTGTGGTTCACTTCAAATGCTGTCTGTCCAAATCCAGGCCCTGGTGGGACTTACTATTCTACTAGGAACAATAAATAATAGATAAGAAAACAAATGAAAATAATATGCTATCAGGTGGTGCTGAGTGATATAAAGAAAATTGAAGTGAGATAAAGGGTCTGGGGAGGGCAGAATGGGAGAATGTTTATCATAGAGGATGACCAGGAAGGTCTCCATGAGGAGATGATATATGACCAGAGACCTGAATGAAAAGGAACAAAGCCATACAAAGTTCTGGGGAGAGCACCCCAGGCAGTAGAAGTGTCAAGTGCAGAGGTCCTGGGCAGGAGAAACCTTGGTCAGTGTGTATACAAAGCAGACAGAAAGAAAGAAAAGGAAATGAGAATGGAGAGGTGAGCTGGGGGTCAGGAGGGGAAGGGCCCATGGATGCCACAAGGGCTTTGGCTTTTATTCTGAGTACCACGGAGCCATAGGAGAATTCGCCTGGTTCTGATTAGCTTTTAAAAGCCCACTCTGGCATTCCTAGAGATAGTAAACTGGCAAGGGGGTAGGAGCAAGGCTGTAAGCAGGGAGAGGAGTTAGGAGAGGTCTATAGTGAGGTCAAAATGTAATGCTGGTGGGACTAGGGCAGTGAGAAGAGAGAGATTTCTGCCCAATTAGTGGTGGACTCTGCAGGGCTTGCTGATGTCAGAAATGAGTGGGAGAGACTGTTGGCTTCTGTGGCTGGCAAATAAACAGTTGGATAAATGAGTCTGAAGTTTGGGGGAAGATAGCAGACTGGAGACTAAGATTTGGGACCCATTACCATATAGATTGTGTTTAAAGGCAGAAGCCTACCTAGCTGGGCTAATCTAGAGAAGAATGTGTACAGAAGTAAAGGGAAGAGGTCCAAAGATAAGCCCAGGAGCAAAAGAAGGTCACTAGCAGAAGAAGAGACAAGATGCAGATAGTCACTTTGTGGAAGGCAAGTGGCACCAAGAGGCAGGGAGTAGTCAGCCGTGTGAAATGCTTCCAGTGTCTGTTGAATTGCATATTATCCTCCATTTCCTCCTCTTTTTCTCCCATTCTGGAGCTAGCGTGCATTGTTATTTGTAAAACTTTCATCACTTGTTAGTAAAGCAGCAATTTTTAATTAGAAACAATAAAATTACTGTAATGTGATTTGTCAGTGCAAGAGTCAGGCACAATTAGTTTTCCCTGTGAGATGAATGTTCTCATATATGGGTCCCAGAGGCTCTCTCCACGCAGTCACAACAAATTGAAAAGTTAAATAATTGTTTGGTTAATATGATCCATCTGAAGACATAGTCTGGATGATTAAGGAAATAATGTTTTCTGCCTTAATAACAGGGAATTTCATTTGTAATTATTCAGACAATCGTCTCGTTTTTAATCTTATATTTGAAGTTATTGTGCATTGACCCCTTCCAGAGATTTGCTGTCCAGATGCCAGATCGTCAGGATTCACCTAAAACCTTTTCCACCTCCTGGTGTTTCTCTTTGCTTTGGGATCTGACAGCAATACGGGCCTTAGCCCTGTTCAGTCTTTCTTTAGAGATAATTCTACCCAGGGTATTTGGCCCTTCTTTTATTGCTCCGTAAACCAGACTCATTTCATGGATGTCTTAGCTCATTCAGAGGCTTTCCTACCTGAATAGATTTAGAGGAGAAATTTTCGTGTTTCAAATGGTTTCAGGACAAATCAAACTCATTACCAAAGCTGAAAATTAGTAATGTCCCTGGGATGATGGTCTGGGCCATGATGAATAGATGTGAATCTGACAATTCATGAAATCTTTTTGTGGGAGGTCAGACTTGAGATCACACATCTTATTCCATTGCATAAAGCATCCTCTGGCCAATTCTGAGCTGTGTCACTATGATTTCTCTCCGAGAGAAGCATAGTATCTACCACCTGTACATAACCCACGATTCTTAAATTTCTGGAAATAGCCATGTTATTAAAATTCCAAACGCATATTATTTTGATGCAAAAATTGTAAGCTAACTTATCTGGATAAAATGATAGGTTGTGACAATTTAATTTTTTTAAAATGCATCTACAGTTTTCAAGTTAGAACTTAAGTTTTTTTCCCTTCAATTTGTGTGCTTTTCATTCTGCTATTTCAACAGAAATTTTAATGATGTTTTCTTTCCTGAGATATATAGTAATATCTTAGCGTGCTCTTGACCAGTTTGAGATGAGGTAGTATTCTCTTTTCTTATGCAGAGGATTGATGGAGGTTATATATTTTGAAGGCTTTGAATCTTAATTAGCGCTTGCCTCTATAATTCTTTCAGAGTACTGTGAGAGATGGGTAGTAGTGAAAACGAGTTTCACGATTGACCAAGAAGCTATTTCTTCCTGATAGAGAGGAAGAGCTGGTTTGTAATTTTCTGAAATAAATGTGCTTTGAAGATAATCAGGTGTTCTTCCTTTATAAAATGTTGGGTTTATACCTACTTGCATTGCAGAAAAACGACTGTAGGAAGGGAGAAAAAGACCCAGCAGATGACTGTATAATCCTTGTTATGCGGACGGGCTCTACCCTCAAGTTGTATTTGGCAGGTTAAGAGTGTGTTCTAAAATGAAATGATGGAAATAAGTCAAACAATCATCGAAGCTTTTAAAATTTGCCACACAAAAATATTTATGATGTTGGGGTGGCACCTGTGGCTCAAAGGAGTAGGGCGCTGGCCCCATATGCCGGAGGTGGCGGGTTCAAACCCAGCCCCAGGGCAAAAACTGCAAAATATATATATATATATATATTTATAATGTTTTACTAGAACAATGACTAAATGGGATTTTGAGAAGAAAAAGTGACTGTTTTTTTCAGTTCTATGTCCACCTAAGTTCATCCATTTCATCTTTCCTAGGCTTTGCTGGAGGTGGTTAATGACCTCTTCGAGGAGCAGACCGACCTGGAGAAAATTGTCAAGAAAATAATGCACCGAGCCCAAACTCTGTTGAAATGTGAACGCTGCTCTGTTTTACTCCTAGAGGACATTGAATCGCCGGTAAGTTACCTTTCATCTTTCATACAGAGTTGAAGGCTGTTTGAATGGAATCTGTGAAATCGTGACTTGAACCCCTCTCTTCGTGACACTTCTAATCATGAGGTGACTTTTTATAAAATGAGAATGTCTTCTCTCCCTTATGTGTATTTTCATTCTCATTTTGCTGTCACTTTAGAAACACACATCTGAAGCTGATGGGACGCTTAAAGACCTACCCCCAGCCCTGTGCACTTGAAGGACCTAAAGGGCTCCAGGGTTTGCCCAAACTCACGCAGCTCAAGGAAAAGATAAACTCAAGTGTCTATCTCTCAATTTATTTGCCCATTAAAAAAAGGCCTTCAGCGTTTCTGGCATAGATCGCGGACCAGACAATGTCCCACAGCCCTCTTAAGGCTGGGGGGGTGGGGAAGCACACAAGTGATGGAAAACTGGAGCATTTAGCTCTTGGAGTCTGGACAAGTTGGACTTGAGTTGGACTGTTGTTGGGCCATTACCTGCAGCAGATTTGTCCTGCTGAGATCTCCGGGTCCTTTCACAGCTGTTTGGGGGCCATGGGTACTGGCGCAGGCAGACTAACCAGGGGAAGAAGGCCCCTTCCCAACTCACCGAAGTGGTTTCTCTCACACCAGAGGGAAACGTCTAGCCCAGGGCCTCGGGCCTGCACACCAAGGTGATCTGTGGTCAGCTTTCAAGTTTGGCTAAGTCCTTTGGCCTTTGGGGGGAAATCTACCAGGTAAATAAACAACAGTATTGAAAATAACGATCATCATCAATCTAAGTTCTTGAAAGTTAAATGTCTAAACCCTCAGCAGCGATTTAATATCTTTGCTGAGAACTCAAAACTCAGAAGCTGTCCACCAATTAACAGCTATTTGAATACCTCAGAGAATGACATTTTACTTTATTTTACTTAGAAAAGATTATTGCTTTTTCTTTTGGGTTTGTTTTCCTCAAAGAAAAAGAACTTTCAGGTAAATTTTGGAGATTTAATAATAAGTATTATAAAACTTACTTTTTAAAGTCTGTATATTTAAAATGTTCAGGAGTATTTCCCCAGATTTTAGCAGAACTTGGGGTTATTTTTATTTCAGTTGGTGAGGTTTGCACAAACAATAACCTTGTAAGTATCCTGTGATTGTGTAAAGCTCAGCTGAACCTCAAAAGAACACACACACACACACACCCCCCAATAGACTATTAACCCAAAATAAGTAACTGAGGCAATGATCTCAATCCACGGAGACTTATTAAGCCAAAGTTTGAAGATGCACCTGGAAAAAACCAGCCACAGATGTATCTGTGGCTATGTTTCCGAAAGTGGAATTTGGGAACTTGAGTTTTAAAGGGTTTAGGACCCACAGAAAGAAAAAGGAGGATTGCTGTGGGCAGTGAGGCAAAAGATTAGATTTCTGGGAGGCCCAGGAAGTCTACATTTTATGTAAGGTCAAGTAAATGTTAGGTGAGAAGAAGGGAGTGAAGCAATGTCAATTACGCAGCTGTCCTTGGGGAAGTGGAAGAATGATCTTGTTTCTGTTCTGTACCTGGGGAGATAAACTTGTCCATTCAACTCCGTTATTAATTTAATTTTAAGAGCCAGACTTAGCCTGTAGACCTAAATACAATTTGCATGTCTTGGTTTATGGGAGGCCAGGAAGAAATTTCCTTATGAATGATCTATGGGGGGCAGTCCTTACAGATACCTGAGTCCTTTTAGCTTGTCGGGGGACTCTGGCTAATGTATGATATTTGAACAGTTATTAATTCAGAAAGGGGTGTTGAATCAGCCTCCAGACTTGGCCTTTCTTTGTATAAGGAATGTGGGGAGGGGGTGTCCTGAGATTTTTATTTTCCTGTGCAAGTCCATAGATATAAAGTATGGTTCTAGACACTTTGTGAAACTCTTAAGTTCTTTGAATTCTCACCATATAAGTTTGGTATTATTATCATCCTGCTTGTATAGATGAGGAAATAAGACTCAGAGAGTTGAGTGACTTTCCAAAGTCACCCCGATTGCCTGACTCTAAAACCCTTGAAAGGAATGGGAAGGGCTGAGGATGCTCCTTGGTGCCTGAAAGGCTGCAGGGCCACAGAGAAGCCCCCATTAAGCAAAGGCAACAGGGGGCGGTTACTGGGACTTTGGCTGCTTGAGCTACTCACAGATCCTTGTGGGAGCAAGTGGCTGGGGTGGGGGGTAGGCTGGAATCTGGACAAGGACATACTCATTCTCTGTTCATTCATAAACAGACATGAAAGTAACTTAAACCAGCTAAGAAGGGGCATCCCTGCTAATTTTCTAACCTGGGCTTATTTTTATACTGTGGTCTAGCTCTTTGGCAAACAAACAACAAAGAGTATATAATGTAAGTTGCTATCGAATGTGGGGGCAGAGTTGAAGGGAATGGTAGAGACAGAAATATTTTCATGGTATAAGGTTGCACGAGATCAAAAACCACCATCTAGACAGAGTAGGCAGGATAAGCAATAAAGGTGTTAGGCTATTGCTGAAAGTGAAAAAAGAACACCGTGCCATCCCCTCTAAACATTCCAAGACTGTAATATTGGGCCAGAAAATTCTGAGCCACTTCTGTTTTTTAATTTCTTCTTTTTTCTCCTCCCCTCCCCTTCAAAGGGAGGATGAACTCCTCTAATTCACAGGGGCAAGAGCTGAAGGTAAAAGTGAACTAGGAGGTAAAAGTGAAAAAGGAGGGAGCAAGAAGATCCATCTGCGCAGGATTGTTTTAGAAGCTGGGAAGGATTTGTGGCCAGGCTGCTGCCTGCCAGGGGTTGGGGGGGAAGAAGTTGAAGGTGAAATGGTGGGTGTGTTGCCACAAGCCAGTTGTATCGCCCACTGCACAGAGAGCAGCCAGCACTCTGAGACAGTGTGGGTTGCAGGGGAGAAAAGGTTTAGCTCCACAGAGCATGAAGCGGGAAGGTGGGAGGAATTTCTCCAATCCAACTCCCTGAGAATTTGGGAGATGGGGGTTTTAGGGACAGTTGGTGGGCAAAGGATTAGGCAGCTGGGTTTGCTAATTGACTAGGTTCAAGGCGAAATTACACAGGTGTAAAAATCATCTGCTTGTGTTGCTTCAGTTCCTGGGGTCCCAGGCCCAATTGAGTCAGTTTCTTGGTAAGGGTCACTCTTCTGGCTGGGTGAGCCACTCTGTCGGAAAGCTGGGCCTGCAAGAAATCATAGAAACTGCCTTTAGTTTCCAAAAGGTGATGTTATCTATGGAGAAAGTGAAGCATCTTTATATACACCAGCTATGTGACTCCAGAGTAGCAATTACAGAGAAGCAAACAAAGGGACATGACTAATTATTACCAAGTAAACAAGGGAACAGTGGCTGGTTATTATCATTATTTTTAGCTAAGCCTATGCCTTTGCAGAGTTTTAAGCCCTTACCCCAGCTCTTGCCTCACACCGCTTTGATGATTTATAAAGCGTGGTTTCAGACGTGTATTTATGTGGTATCCCAGGGCAGATCACCCATCAGTGCTGGGCTTTCCTTGAACACACTTCTCACCAAGAGCTTCTCAAGCCTGTGGGTTTGTAGGTGCTGCTCTTTGTGCACAGCCCCAGTGGCCAAGGAGAGATCGCAGGAAGGAGCCCAGATGCAGCCACACCATGTCCAGGAGAGGAAGCCAGGCAAGCAGGGAATCAGACACCCAAACCTGGCACGGGCACAGTGGTTAGAACCAACGGAAAATCCCGCAGACAAAGAGCTTCGGCGTGGCTTCCTCCTTCCCCCTCTCAGAATGCCACATGGACGAGCTGATATTCAAAATGTTTGTCATCTACATGTAATGAGGGGTATGAGTAATTATCAGAGAGGAACCCAAGCAACACCCAGAAACACAATTATCCTATTGACAAAGATAGATTTTTATCCAGTCGACGATGGAGAACTTTTTGAATTTCTTAAAGTTCACATGGAAAAATGAACATGTATGAATAGCCAGAAAATTTGTTTAAAAGGCAATAAGATGAAGAGCGGGTGGGTTTTGCTTATTAAGCTGTTGAAACATATTATAAACTAGAGGTGAATTCCTTGTAAAGAAACGGCTGAAGAAAATAGATTCCAGATACCCCCATGCACGTGAGACTCTAGTAAAGACCGTTCTTTCACTTGTACAGTTTAGAAAATTATTTCTTATGACAAAAGAGGTATGTTAAAAGGATTGTAGACCCGACAAAGTTATTTTTACTTCAAGTACTTCAACCACAGAGATGCTTTTATAATTATAAGGGAATGCATAGAGGACCTCTACGTCCCCGAGCAGTTTTATACCTTTACCTTCTTACTTATACCTTTTCCCCTTATTATTATCAGCAAACCTTTTAGATGTTGTCCATCATCTCTGATGCCCCTGTATTTATGATAAACGGAAACGAGTTCTTCCTTAATGCAGAGTGCTAGTTTTAGATGTGTTGTAACCAATTGTCGCCTACCTGACATAAAGCTAAAGTGTCAGGAAAAAAGTCAGTATCAGTGTGAAGAGAAGTGCCCTTGCCTACACCCCTCCCCATCTCTTCAGTCAGCCTGGCGTGTTGCTTCAGAATATAGAAACAAATAATGAAATTGTGGGCTTTGGGGTTCCCAAATGGGCTTCTCTTGTACAGTTGACAGCAGGGCTGGGACCTGAAGAATCCTGGCTGTCAGGATGAGGGAGGACAGATTTGTGGCCCAGGCCTGGAGCTGCGGTGGCGGCACAAACTTATCCAATGTCAGCAATGATTCTGCTGAAGCCCAGCCAGGCCTTCTTACCTCACAGTGGACACCAGTGTGGGCGAGGAGGCGGCCACAGTGCAGCCTTTTCTCTCCAGAGTACCCAGAAAGTTCCATCTAACTTGCTTTCTGTAAATGTAAACATTTCTGTATTAAATGAGTTTAAATCTGAAATGACTAAGAAACTGGAAATGGCTGGATTAATTAGAATAGTCTCTTTCGTCTCCTATCAGCAGGCAGAATTAGGCCTCAAGAGGAGAATTAGTCGAGTTATAGAAAAGTAATATATTATTTGAAACAGCTCTATCTGTGGCCTATTGAAATTTATAATCGACGTACAAATTATATTCTCCAAGTAGTCATCTTCTATTTAATCCATATATGTGATAACAGAAACATTTGAAACTAGATGGGTGGGGAGAAATGATTTGGAAATACATGTTTTGGAAACAAATGTCTGGCAATTTAGAAGAAAAACACAAAAAGATGAATTTCTACCTCACACCTGTTAAAATATAATTTTATACAAAACAAAATTATGTTTTGTAAATACAGATGCTGGTCAACAACATTTAAACTCATTAGCTTATGAGAACACCAATATGATGTTAAAACCGGTCCAAAGAACACTTGGGAAGCTAGGGATTTACAGGCAAGGTTAGGATACAACTTCAAGGTTAGAAATAAAACCAGTGAAGGACAAAACTAGCCATAAAGTAATCGTTAAGGTTATCTTTTTCACTGGAGAGGAATTATTTCTATTTCTCACAGAGTAAAAGCTCCAAGTTAACACATAGCTTTACTAAATCTGGTCTTTTAATTGGTAGTCACTGATGAATGGACTAAGTACATTCCTTGCTGTGGTAGTCCCTAATCTTTTTGGCACCAGGGACTAATTTCATGGAAGACAATTAGATTCTCGTAAGGAGCATGCAACCTAGATCCCTCTTTCATGCAGCTTACAGTAGAGTTCATGCTCCTATGAGAGCATGTTGCCTAATGTTGCCACTGACATGATGGGAGGCAGAGCTCAGGCAGTGCTGCTAGCGATGGGGAGAGGTGGTGTGAAGTTTCACTCGCTTGCCCTCTGCTCACTTTCTGCTGTGCAGCCCAGGTCCTGACAGGTTATATAGACTAGTACCCATCTGTGGTCCAGGGATCGAGGACCACAGTCTTAGATCACTGATTAGCACATTTTTTTCTGTAACTGCCCAGATAGTAAATATTTTAGGTTCTGCAAGTCATAGAGTCTTGGTTGCAGCCTTTCAACTCTGCCATTGGGAAATGAAAATAGTCATAGACAATATATAAAGAATGAGCAGGGTATGTTTCAATAAAACTTTATTTATAAAAAAAATAAAGGGTGGGCCTTATTTGGCTCACAGTTGGGTGTCCTTAAACTATGGCCCACGGGCTACATGCAGCCCGCCTAAGACATTTATCCAGTCCACCTGGTGTTTTTGCCGTGCTGCCTGTCCAGCTTAGCAGCCAACTCATCCGGGGGCCTGCAGTCTGGCCCTCCAATGGTCTGAGGGACAGTGAACTGGCCCCCTCTTTAAAAAGTTTGCCAAGGACCACCAGAAGACCACCCAAGACCACCCACCAAAGACCACCCAAGGATTGTCATTGGAAGATAAGTCACCCAGATTTCTGCTTTATTTCTTTAATGCCAATAGAAATTCAGATGAATTAAAGATTTAGTGTTAAAAAAGTTAATGCAAAAATTCTGATGAATGTGATGATGTGTTATACAGTCATTGGATAGCTAAAGGATTCTAAAACATTTGTGTAGTTCCTCAGAGAAGGTAGGCACTTTAAAACACTGACTTTTCCAGCCATCAGATTGATAAAGATTTAACCAATGTGATTATAGATATCAGAAAAGTGGTTATTCTCATTACTGATGGTGGAAATTTAAGTTGGAATAACTTTTATGAATCAATTTGGTAAAGTATTTTTAACTTTAAAAAGGTATAGCTTTTGCACCCAGAAATTCCTTCTCTTAAAATTTAGCACACTGAAATAGATGAATAGGAGAGCAAAATGAGTGTCCAGAATGTTTATTGCAGTACTCGTAGTAATGAAAAAATAAATCATCCAAATATCAATGGAGTTCTAGATAGTGAAATTCTGTGTCGTGCTTTAGAAAATGATATACATCTACATTTTTGAGTGAATAATAAAGGAGAGAAATAATATGTATAAAAGGAAGGTATTTTATCAAAATATGAATACACAAATGTGAACATATTTTCGTAGCTATGAACTTGATGGAGTTTTAAATTTCTCCCTTTGAGTCATGTTTCTGTACATCTCTTTCCAAGGGAAGTCATGAGTCATGGCAGGATAGGGCAGGTAGTCAACCTCCTACTAAAAGAGCAAACTTAAAAGTCAGGGTGTCAGAAGAGAGGATTTACTAAATGGATTTGTCATATCTTTACCAATTAAGGACCAACCTGAAAACACCAGGACAAGAAATCCAGATTCCATAATCCACAAAAGAAGCACTCATTACCCTGTGCCCCAGTCATCACCCCACTTCCACATCATTTAAAGTTGGGGGGCTACCAAATGCAGTGGCAATTTGGGATAAAGTGAAGAGCTGAGTGAGGCCACTTGCATTCAGCCACCTTGGCAGGACGCAATAATCACCACAACAGGTCGTGCACCTGTACTTGGAGCAGTAATAGCAGGTGCCTGGCAGCCCCAGGGATGTTTCTAGAGTCCTCCTTGCTCCACAGAGTGGCAGGAAAGGCAGGTGTGGATCAAGGATGCTGTAGACAAGCCATCATGGAAACCAGGCTGTCAAGGTGTCAGGATGAATGAGAATGTGAGTGGCAAGCCACTCTGCAGCTGCTGATCTTGGTCAGCTGAAGAGAATTAGAGGCTAGTTCATCACACAAAAATGTCTGTGTCATATAGGACTTTGCAGTAAGCATAGGAGACTTCCCACTAGGCAGGAGCTGAAATGGTTGCCCAGTGGAGAGTGTTGGTGAGAAAATGCTCTAAGACAGTAAGGCAGGATCAAAGTGCAGCCACCCCAAATCACTGCCCTGGCCTCATCCCCTCATTATTCACTGAAAAATTAACCCAAAACAAAGGGCCATCAGCAAGGGGACTGTGCAAAAATATCATACAAAAAGGAGGAAGAAATGTGAAAACAAAAGCTAAGTGAAGAACATGCCCCAGAAAAATGCTAAGAATTTTCCATGAAATGAAATTCAGGATAATAGGATCTCTTAAGAAAAATAAAAATCCCCCTAAAAGAGATACAAAGGCTTGAGGAATAAATAATAAGCAGTAAAAAAAGAAAAATACAAGAAAACTGAGTTGGCAAAGCTTGGAAAGAAGTAGAAGAAAAATTTACAGCCATAGAGACATGGATACTACATTTGAAACATCAGTCAGAAGAAAAGACACTGCTAAAATACTTTCAGGGCCTTGAAGAATGAAAATGAAAATAATGGAAAATAGTACGGCATAAAAAGATAAAGAGGCCAGGTGTGGTAGTTCATGCCTATAATTCTAGCACTCTGGGAGGCTGAGGTGGATGGATTGCCTGAGCTCATGAGTTTGACACCAGCCTGAGCCAGAGTGAGACACCGTCTCTAAAAACAGCTGGTGTGTTGTGACAGGCACCTGTAGTCCCAGCTACTTGGGAGGCTGAGGCAAGAGAATCGCTTAAGCCCAAGAGTTTGAGGTTGCTGTGAGCTGTGACATCATAGCCCTCTACCAAAGGTGACATAGTGAGACTCTCTCTCTCTCAAAAAAAAGGAGAGAATGATAAAAAATAGAGTCAGAATAAAAGATGTCCAAAATAAAGATAATTGGTGCTTCTTAAAGAGAAGATGACAGGTGGAAAAGGAAAATAAAAATTCAAAATCACAACACTAGGCCATTTTACTGAAATAAAGGAAACTTGGATTTATAGACTGAACATACCACTTTAGAAAAAGTTGATACTGACTGCTTAACGCTGAAATGCTTTGAGTGGTGATAGATTTCAAAGATATTGAAAAAATACAATATGTCTATGGGCACCTAGACAAAAATGTTAAATTGCCATTGGAAGAAAATTCATTCTGGCGTTAGACTTCCTGGTGTCATTCTCCCATGCTAGAGGACAGTGGGGCAGTGTCTGCATAGTCAGGGAAGGAAAATACAACGCTACAGTTTTAAATCCAGACAAATTCATATTCAATTATACAAACTACGGATAGTTTCACATATGCAAAGATGAGTTCAGGAAATATAGTTACAAGAGGCCCTTCCTGAAAAATAGGAGGGATTGAAGTCTTATCAAGCACGTGATGAACACAGAAGTTGAGATAAATAAGACTGGCAATGACTAGTCAATGTATTTAAATTTAGAGCAAAGGCTAAAAAACAGTGGGACATGTAATTGTAGAAATAAATGTAAGCTTGGTCTTATAAACCATAACAGTGGGGCTGGGTCCTTGTGCCCCTCAGAGGAGGGACCCAGGTATAGCAGGCGGATGTCTGCCCGCATGTGGGGCGGGTTACATTAGAGAGGAGGAGCACTGTGCTTGGGGAGTTAGAGCCCTTTCCATTGAACTTGGTGTTTGTCTGAGGAGAGATATTACCTCATCTCTCCAGCTTGCTCACGCAGATACATTCCTGAGAAATGAGTTCAGGGCCTTGCGGTCTTAACACACAAAGCAAGACTGTGCACTCCGCTCCTGTGGGTTGCTTCTCCCATCAGGTTTCACAGAATCTTTCAATTTTAATGTATCAAACTTATCTATCTTTCTTTTTGATTTGTGGCTTAAGGGTTTGGCTATAAAAATCTTTATCCAACTCCGTGATAATGGTGTTCTTGTATATCTTTTTTTAATCCATCTGACATTTGTGATCTTTTACATCCATCTAGAATGTATTTATTTATTTTTTATAATTAAATATTTTTTATTAAATCATAACTTTGTACATTGATGCATTTATGGGATTCAGGGTACTGCTTCGATATACAATGTGAAATGTTTACATTGAACTAAGTAACACATCCATTGCAATTATACTCATTTCTAAATAGTTTTGAAATGTACCATTGTATCATGCACATTAGGTGAGGTCCCCCTGAATACCCTCCCTTTTCCCATATCCCCTCTCCCCAGCCCTCTCTCTCCTCTTCCCTTCTACTTTACGATTGTGTAGGGGGTTATATATTGATTTCATAGTAGTATCGAGTACATTGGATACTTTTTTTTCCATTCTTGGGATACTTTACTAAGAA
This sequence comes from Galago senegalensis, assembly GCA_963575145.1. NCBI lineage: Eukaryota > Metazoa > Chordata > Mammalia > Primates > Galagidae > Galago > Galago senegalensis. The sequence goes on along the minus strand of CAUYTI010058543.1, from coordinate 64 downwards.
GAATATGTTCCAGCTCCATCCAGGTAAACATAAAAGATGTGAAGTCTCCATCTTTTTTATGGCT
>CAUYTI010058542.1:0-16620 GCA_963575145.1 Galago senegalensis | reverse complement strand
ACAGGCGTCACCCTATACATAATTTTTTTTAATGTATTACATTTGTAAATTGTACTTATGTTGAAATTAAAAATATATATATTACAATACTATTTTTGCATTCTATGAAAATTTTTGTTGCTCCATATAGACCAAATTTTTGATTAAGAACCTCCCCCCCCCAGGGTCAATGGTGTCCCACTTTACCAATGTTAAAATCCGGTCACCTTAAGCTCAGACTATAGGCACCCACCATGATGCCCAGCTGTTTTTCTATTTTTAGTAGAGATGGGGGTCTCAGGCTGGTCTAGAACTCCTGAGCTCAAGCAATCTACCAGCCTTGGCCTCCCAGGGTGCTAAGATTACAGGCATGAGCAACCTTGCCTAGCCAATCCTCTTCCTTCTGAAATTATGAAAACTGAAACCAGAGGCTACTTGCTTCCAAAAGTCCGTATGGTAATCTGTCCACAGTAAAAGAACCCTAGTAGGCCAGGCAAGGTGGCTCCCTCCTCCAGTCCCCATGGTGCTCAGAAGTCAGTCTCCTCATAGACCCCCATCTCTAGGCACAAACAGGCTGCCCTTTCTGGATGGTGCCTCCTTGAGTAGTAAGGACAGCACCCTAACTCCTTGCCTGATACAGAAACTGCAGGAACCTCATTCCTGTGCTAATTTTAGGATCATTTTCTGCCTGAAGACCTCTAGCCAATTGTGGTATACTTCCCCCAAATTCTCTGCCCTCGGGATAGGAAAAGCAGGATTTAAATACCCTAAAGAGGGGGTCTCCTTCAGATTACCCCCTCTGCTGCCAGATGTTCTGTTCCCCCTCTTTTGCTTATCTTTCTATCAATCTTTCCCTGTCAATAAACTCTGTCCTGTTGCTGATCCACATGGTCTGTGGTTTCATTCTTCAAATCCCAAAACCAAAAAGAATTCAACATAGAGAGAAATTCTGGCAACTTTGGGAGGCTGAGGTGAGAGGATCGCTTGGGGGCAGGAATTTGAGGTTGTAGTGAGCTCTGATTGCACCACTGCATGCCAGCCTGGATGCCAGTGCAAAGCCCTGTCTCTACAAAAATAAAAATTAAAAAAGAGAGCCACAGGGATAGATTTAAGGTTGTCATTCCTCTCTGTCCTTGATCCACAACCTCCTACAGGAAGAGAATGCTCAGCTAGTCCTCAGGGCAGCAGAGGGCAGAACTTCCCCTGCAGACTGAGGATGCAGGACCTCTCTCAAGCTTGCAGGCGAGGCTGTTCAGCCATTACTCGTTTTAATGTGTTGCTTTCTGTTGAGTTTGCCTCCTGTTCTCCCCTTCGGGCTACTATGGTAGGAATTGATTAGGGACTCAGTGAGATTGGGGTGGGACTCAGAAGCCAGGAAACCAAGAGCAAAGTGCTGAAGGTTGGAGGCGTTTTGTCCACTTGTCTGGCTTCTTTTAGGAGGGCAGCGATCTTTCCCAGTCCTAAAGGTATGGTGTGGCCGTGGAAGAAAGGGAGCAGAGCATGGCTTGATGCTTTCGTCTTACCTCAAAGCTAAGGGGCCCAGTGTTCCCGTGACTCTCCTGAAGCCTCCACAGATCACCACAGTCACTAGTTACCACAGACCTGGAGCCCAAGCCCTGACCAGCAGTAAGGATCAGCGATTAGAGTCATGACTACTTCTGTCCCCAATGGTGATAACCGTCTAGCCTCCTTGTCCTCATGCATTTTGTGTTCTTTAACCTCCACCTGTACCTTTCTACCAAGATTTCATATATACTGCTCATCTTGTGCTCTGAGCAAATGAAAAGAGCTGTGTCGCTTACGTTTTGGCCTTTGAATCCAAAAATATGAGCTATAGCCCAAATTAACTGATGTCAAATATACCCCTTTTCCTAAGTCTTTCGTGTCTCGATCTTCATTTAGAGTTAAATGGCATAATATATACAGATACTCAAAACCAATTGAATTAATTAGCATATATGTGAATAATGTTGAATAACTGAATTAAATGATTAAAATGCAACAATTTCTATTGTTTTTCCTAAAATCCTTCTACTGCATAGTTTTGAAAAAATGATTTGGGGGGGGGAGAAAGAACAAAATGAATTTTCTTTCTTTCTTTTTTTTTTTTTGGCAGTTTTTGTCCGGAACTGGGTTTGAACCCACCACCTCTGGCATATGGGGCCAGCGCCCTACTCCTGTGAGCCATAGGCACCGCCCTGAATTTTCTTTTTTTAAAAAATATAAAGAAAGAGATTACTGATTTGCTTAGTCAAAGCTTTTTATTTTTTAGAGAGAGTACTGCTCTGTCACCCAGACTAAAGTGCCATGGCCTCAGCCTAGCTCACAGCAACCTCAAACTCCTGGGCTAAAGTGATCTTCCTGCCTCAGCCTCCTCAGTAACTGGAACTATAGGCCACCATGTCCAGCTATTTTTGGTAGATAGAGATGGGGTTTTTCTTGCTTTGTTTAGGCTGGTCTCAAAAGCCTGATCTCAAGTGATCCTCCTACCTCAGCCTCCCAAAGTGCCAGGATTACAGGCATGAGCCACTGTAGCTGGCCCAGAGCTGTTGCGGCTGCTTCTTTTTTTTTTTTGGAGACAAAGTCTCACTTTGTTGTCCTCAGTAGAGTGCCATGATGTCATAGCTCACAGGAACCTCAAACTCTTGGGCTTAAGCAATTTTCGTGCCTCAGCCTCCCAAGTAGCTGGGACTATAGGCACCTGCCACAATGCCTGGCTATTTTTTAGAGATGAGGTCTTGCTCTGGCTCTAGCTCTGGCTCAGGCTGGTCTCAAACTCATGAGCTCAGGCAATCCACCTGCCTTAGCCTCCCAGAGTGTTAGGATTACAGGTGTGGGCCACTGTGCCCAGCCCCAGAATTTCATTTTTTTTTTTAAATAAAGTAATAGTGGGTCAAAGAGGAAAAAAAATAACAAACTCCTTGCAAAATAATGAAAATGAGAACATTACATAGAAAACTTTCTTTTTTTTTTTTTTTTTGAGACAGAGCCTCAAGCTGTCCCCCTGGGTAGAGTGCCGTGGCATTACAGCTCCAGCAACCTCCAACTCCTGGGCTCAAGCGAGTCTCCTGCCTCTGCCTCCCAAGTAGCTGGGACCACAGGCGCCCGCCACAACGCCCGGCCATTTTTTGGTTGCAGCCGTCATTGTTGTTTTTGGCCGGTCGGGCTGGGAATTCGAACCCGCCACCTTAGGTGTACGTGGCTGGCGCCTTAGCCAGTTGAGCCATAGGCGCCGAGCCTATCTATCCATTCTATCCCCCTACCTCTTCATTCTCTTAAACAGGTCATCCATTCATTCACTTGTTCACCTGCTATTTCTCTTCCTTTTCGATCGATCCATCCAGCTGTCCCTCTCCATTTTACTCATTACTTGTCTATTCTCATATGGATACATCCCCCCATTCATTCCCCCATCAGCTCACCTATTTTCTCAACTTAAACATCTATCCATCTGTCCATCCCTGCATTTACTTGCTCAACGTATTGTATTCACTTACTAATCCATGTACCCACTCTGTTCATCAGTATAGCCATCCACTCATTCCTCACTACCCATTCACCTGCCCATCTCTCATTTTACCCTCATTCTCTCCCATCCATACATTTACTCACCCACCTATCGAGCCATTTATCCTTTCTTTGATTCACCTACTCATCTATTTTCCTGTATTCTCTGGCACCCTTGTACCCAATAATTCCCTCCAACACTCCTACCCCAGTACCATTCTGGCTGAGATTTTACCTAAGTCTGGGCTTTTTGGGTAAGTAAACTCTTATTTCCAGCTAGGAATATAGGCCGATCCTTAGTGAATTCCCCCTCCCCCCACCGACATTCCCCCCATCCATGCCTCACCATTGGAAGCTGTGAAGTCAATAGCTACTGTGAAGTTCAGCTGTGTCCTGTTGGGGAATGAGTTGAGAAGTGAGGAACTAACCCTTATTACACTAGTATTTCTCAAACATTAATGGGCACCTGGATCATTTGGGGCTCATGTTAAAATCAGATTCTGATCCAGATGGTCCGGGTACTGCCTGACAAACTTCCAAGTGATACTGCTGCTACTGGCTTGTGGACTATATTTTGGGTAACAGAATTAAATATCTGCCCTGTGATAAGGTACAGAGAAGCAAGTTCATTTCCCAGGCCTTCCTCCCTCCATCAAACCAAACAGAATGTCCCCTACAGTCTGCTTGGGTTTCCCCTCTCTTGGCCTTTCTTGCCTGGCTGTAACTTTTGTCCGGGCCCCAGTCAGGTTATTGGGGCCACCACTGAAGTCAGGTTATTGGGGCCATCACCGGTTTGGCAGCCATCTTCTCAGTGGGGATGGGAAACTAAGAATGAAATGCAGCCCCTTGAAGAGAACTAAGGAAACATTTTGCATTTTACAGAGCACTTTAGAGTTTGCCAAGTGTTTTAAATAAAGTTTATCTTCATGATACCATTGGTCCTGACTATCCAAAAATAAGAAATCTGGGGCTCAGAACTGGAAGTGACTTACTGCTGGGCTGCTGGCCCAGAGCTTGGCCCGTGACTCACCCTCCCTTGATGTAATCAACAAAAGTGAATTCAGAGTCCACAGAGAAGGAGAGCAGTGTCACCTGTGGGACAGAAGAGATAGCCCTGATACTTTGGAAAGGGTGGCAGAAGGAAGAGGGGCATAGTAGGTCTTAAGGGAGAGGAATATATGGGAGACAGGTGATTCTACCCCGTGCCCCAACCTGTCCCATCCTGTTGAATTTATGAAAAGAAATAAAAAGGGGAAGCTGTCAGAAACACAGGTGGATTTCCAAAAGTATATTAAATTGGAATGCCAGGAATACTGGGTCACACTTGTAATCCTAGCACTTTGGGATGCCAAGTTGGGAGGATCTCTTATTGTCAGGAGTTCAAGACTAGCCTGGGCAGCAGAGTGAGACCCAGTGTTTCCAAAGTAATAATAAAAAAATTAGCTGGGCATGGTGACATGCACCTGTAGTCCCAGCTACTTGGGAGGCTGAGGCAGGAGGATGTCTATAGCCCAGAAGTTGGAGCCTACAGTGGGCTATGATGTTGCCACTGCACTCCAGCCTGGGTAACAGAGGGAGTCCCTGCCTCTAAAAGTAAATAAATAAATTGGGAAGTGCAATTTAGGGTGTTTTTCTCTTTTATACTGCAAAATAGTAAAGATTGAAACATTTCCCTGAGTGAGAAAAAGGCAAAACAAAGAAAACCTTAAGTGGAACACCTGTGTCTGCTGCCATTCCCTCCCCCCAGTATTTGTCATGCTATGTCAGTGGGGACAGACACAGAAGGATCCAGGGAGAGCCGGACCTCCAGGGAGCACTCACAGTTCCTGAGTTGACATATTTCTTCTTCTTACATTTCTTCCGAGGGTTAAGTACCTAAGTAGAGGAAGGTAACAGTGATGGTGAGAAACAAAGGAATAGAGCTCCAGACAGTGCATTGTAGGAGGGAGGCCTTGGGTTAGCTGAGCAGGGCTGGAACTCTCACCTCATACACTGTGAACTGGTTCTGGGCCTTGCTCAGCTCCCGGTAGCTGGTGGTAAACTCACCGATGAAATCGTGGCTGTAATGAGGCCAGGGGTAGGTAAGCAGCAGTAGCTGCTGGTTTACAGCCAGGCCTGAACCCAATCTTTTCATTTCTTTCATCCTACCCCCCTACTTAGGCTGCAGGGTATGAGGGCTGGGGCCAGAAGGGGGGCCAAACTAAGGGAAAGAAAAGGGAAGAGACAGTGTACCAGAAAGACAATCCAGGGGATCATGTGTCCCCAAGACCCTGGTATCTGTCATCACCCTTCTTGGTTCCCAAGGCTACTTTGGCATTCCTACTGAATGTACCATATATTGGAGAGAACTTTTTGGGTTAAACATAGGAGAAGGGACTATGTGGGGCGGTTCTACCTTCCATTGCGGTCCCAGTCATACACATCAATCTTCACTGTTCTGAAATGCAAGAGATAAACAGGCTGGGTGTGTATGGTGCTCTCATCCACTTGACTGTAAGCAAATCACTTCCCCATCCACTCAGCTGTCCTTCCATCATCCCGTTCATCTTTTAATCTACTTCTCCTCCTAACTATTCATTCATCAGTCCTTACATGTACCCTACCACTGTTATTACTGCTACTGCTGCTATTAGCACCACTATTACTCTTTTTTTTTTAAACCACTTATTGAGTCTTATTGTATTCCAGGCATTGTTCTCAGCAGTCTCACAGATTGTCTCATTTAATTTAACAACCACCCTGGATAAAGTAAATACTATTATTATTGGATAAGGAAATTGAGATACAAAAAAAAAAAAAAAACAAGTAATATTGCTAAGATCCCTTAGCTTATAAGGGATCTCAGCTGATCTCAGCTTATGAGCTGAGATTCAAACTCTAACCTTCTGGTTCCAAAGACCTAGTTCCTAACTATCCTGCCTGAGTCATTTCATATTTCTTATCTATCAGTGTACCAATCCATTTAACTATCTATCCATCTAACCACCCATTGACTAATACATTAGCAAATGTATAGTAATATACATAATACATATACTAATGTATTACTTATCAATTTGCTTCTTTATCCATTTACCAAACTGTACATCCAGCTGTTGACTTACTCACTGATGCATATAAACATCCATCTGTTGATTCATCTGCCCAACCAAGCCCCCAAGTATATAACATCAGTCCATCTGGTCATCCATTTATCTGCATAACTATACAAATACTCATCCATCTATGTGCCCATCCATCCTTCCATCCTCTCACCTATCCCTATCCACCTGTCTTTATACTACCTACTTATTCATTTATTAGGTTAGCCTGTCTATTTTTACTCATCCATCAACTAATTCACTCACTAATCCATCAACTCATCAATTTTCCATCCATTCATCTGTCCATCAATCTACCTGTCACTCCACCTGTCCTTTTCACTTGCTTTTTATTCATGCATCTGCCTCTCCTGGCATTCATCAAATTCTCATTTACCTGTCTTATCACTTGTCTACCATATATCAGCTCATCTGTTTACTTATCCATCTGTTAATCCATCCGTCATTTGTCCATCCACAATCTTCCCATCAGTCCAATTATCCATTCATCTGCTATACATTTATTTATTTTCCCCTCTATCTACTCACCAATCTTGTTCCTTCTTTTTTTTTTTTTTGAGACAGAGCCTTAAGCTGTCACCCTGGGTAGTTTGCTATGGCATCACAGCTCACAGCAACCTCCAACTCCTGGGCTCAAGCAATTTTCTTGCCTCCACCTCCCAAATAGCTAGGACTATAGGCACCTGCCACAATGCCCGGCTATTTTTTTGGTTGCAGCTGTCATTGTTGTTTGGCGGGCCGGGCTGGATTTGAACCCGCCAGCTCAGGTGTGTGTGGCTGGCACCTTAGCCGCTTGAGCCATAGACACTGAGCCTCACCATTGTTCTTATATATCAATCCACACACCCATCCAACCATTCACTGGTTTACTCCTCCATCTGATCATCCATCCATGTATCTGCTCATTCGTTTGTTCATCTGCACTTTCATTACAATCCACCTACCGGTCCACCCATCCCCATCCATCCATGCGTAGTTCACCTATCCATCTATGTGGCTGTCCATATGCCTCCCCATCCATCCATCTTCATGCCTAGAAGTCTGTCTCATTGATCAGGACCCTCCAATACTATTATGTCATTTCTGCCATCATTCTGGAAACCCCATTGTAATGTCCTTGGCCCTCTAGCTTAGGCCAAGCAGACCTGTCATAGTCTCCATTGCACAGTGCCCGCACAGGGATGCTGAAGGGCTGCCACACGGGATTCAGGGTGTTTTTCACAACCTCTGTCTTATGGCAGATAGTAAACCTGGAAGGGGAATGGAAGGATTAGAACCTGGCTTGAGTGTGGGTCCAAATCTGTTAGAGATTCCTGAGAGTCCCCTACTTGTTAATCATATGCCCCCACCCCCAGCCTGAGAGCCCTGATGGCAGTGACTCACGTGCCATCCTCATTGCTCCTGTAGAACACAAGGAAGGGGTCTGATTTCCCAAAGAAGTCCTTCTTGTCCAGCTTGTTTGCACACAGCTGCATAGTGGCAATGTCCTAGGGATGGATGCAGCTGGGCTGTTGACACTCAAATTGCCTGTAGCCTTCAGACAGTCCACTAAAGGGAGTACGGGGAGAAGGGCACTCCCAGGTCTAGCACATGGACCTTACTGACCCGACAATTGCTAAGCTCCTCTGCAGTCAGCAATATGGTCCCACACTTCTTGCCTGGTACACCCCTGGAAGTGGAAAAAGCCTGTTAGTTACAGGAAGGAGGATAGACAGCAAAGATTGGGGTGGTCAGTCTGGGACTAGGTAGGCCACTGGATTCAATTTTACATTTACTGACAGTCCCTTGAGTGTGTCTCCTTCTGTTCTGGGTGGCTCCTGGTAGGGAAGGGCCTGACTTTGGCTGGAGAGGGGTCTGCAGTCCGGTAGGAAGAGGTTAGACTAGCTTAGGTGGATATCTCATACGGTCGTGTAAGAAAGACACAGGATTTAAAGTCAGCAGACTCAGGATGGATTTTATGATTTTCAAGCAGGTCATTTCCCCTTTTGGGGCCTTAGTTTTCTTCTCTGTGAAGTGGGAAAAATTACTTTCCGTCAGGCAATGAAGAGATATAAAGGAAAAGCAACTTGTAAGCTTTATACGGTTATATTCTTCAAAGCAGACCCTGGTACTTACCATATGCCAGGTGTAATGCTACATACAGGATGCCCGTATTTACTATTTAAAATAGCCAATTGCACACGAGATTTATGGCCACCCTGTACGAGTGGGCCAGTCGGCATTCTCCAGCTTTGTTAGACTGTGCCCTCAGGGAGCTTTTAGGTGGTGGTAGAATAGGAAAGGCAGTAGGCAAATGGAATGTGCACAGCAATTCTGAATGAGGGGGAGGAATTTCTATCCAGACCCAGGGGGCAAAAGGGCTGGTTCCTGGTTGTAGTTGCGATACTTTTTGGAGACTGTGAAAAGTGAGAAAAAAATAAAAAGGATGTGCTTGCTTTGGCAGCACATATACTAAAATTGGGACAATACAGAGAAGATTAGCATGGCATGACCCCTGCGCAAGGATGACCCGCCAATTCGTGAAGCGGTCCATATTTTTTTAAAAAATAAAAAAGACAAGAAGCTTTATTTCTCCGACCCTAGAAGTTGTAGTAAGGGGCCCAATAGTAAGGGACCTTGTTGACAGGGGCCTATAAACCCTGATTCCCAAACGGATCCAACATATGGCCAAGAGAAAGCTAGGTCAGGAGGGCCCCAGTTCAGCCCTGGTTCTAACTCACTGTTATTTTCCACATACTGAAAATTATTTGACTCTTTCAACCTCTGACTCTCTGTGCTTTAACTAGAGGGAGGGTCATGAGGACAGGGGCAGATGAATCATTGATCCTATTACCTCCTCACTGTTCTTCTCCCCCCTCATGTTCTCTTTAACCCCTTGCCCAGAGTGAATTCCAGGCCCTTCTCTCACTTTGATATGCTTATTATTTGGCAGAACTACAGCCCTAGTTAAGCCCAACTCTCTGCTTAACCCACACTGTACCTGTGAAACTGAAATGGCCAGAAAACACACACACACAATTACATTTGTTATTATTATTATTATTTTTAGAGACAGAGTTTCACCTCAGTAGAGTGCTTTAGCATCACAATTCACAGCAACCTCCAACTCCTGGGCTTAGGTGATTCTCTTGCCTCCTGAGTAACTGGGACTACAGGCACCGGCCACGATGCCCAGGTATTTTTTGTTGCCGTTTGGCTGGGACTGGGTTTGAACCTGCCACCCTTAGTATATGGGGCCGGTGCCCTACACACTGAGCCACAGGCGCCGCCCAGCACACCCAAGTATGCTAACTGATCTCGTTGAATGCACACAAACCTCAGGAGAGTCCTTAACAATGCTTGGTAATCATCTGAAGGCCCTTCACTTTCCAGTTCTGCTAAATGGCGGTTTCATTCCTTTTTTCAAACCCCCAAAGCTTCCTCTCCCATCTTCACTCACAGGCAATGACCTTGTTTCGTACTCACTGACAGAACTGAAGCAACCAGAAGAGAATGTCCACCCCCTACCACACCTACCCTGCCACCAGTATCTTCACCCACACAACTTAGACTCCTACGGTTGCTATAAATGAACTGTCCGTGTGCCATTTATCCCTCCACTGTGTACTATATTTCATACCATCTTGTCTGCACAAGGACATCACATCAGAATTCCTCACCTCTTTTTATTACCTTAAATTTTCAGTTTCCTGCTTGGTCATCCCCATCAACATACAAATGTGGTATATTTTTTCTCATGTTAAAAAAATTCTAAACCTCTGGATTCACAAAACGTCAGGAAAAAGAATTATAAACCTATTCTGAACCTCACTTCCTGCTTTAACCATATCTTCTTTTCTCTCCTTTGCAGCAAAGCTTGAAGGATTACTTGACTCCCATTCCCTGCTTTCCATTCTCTCCTAACCCTCCTCAACCTTCACCTCTCCTTCAAAATTATGCTTGTCAGCCAGGTGCAGTGGCTCGTGCCAGTAACCCCAGCACTTTGGGAAGCCAGAGTGGGATAATCACTTGAGCCCAGGAGTTTGAGACCGGTCTCATGGCAAGACCCTATCTCTATAAAAAAATAAAAAATTGGCCAGGGCCAGGCAATGTGGCTCATGCCTGTAATCCTAGCACTCTGGGAGGCCAAGGCAGTGGATTGCTTGAGCTCACGAGTTTGAGACCAGCCTGAGCAAATGCGAGACCTCATCTCTACTAAAAATAGAAAAACAGACAAGAGGATTGCTTGAGCCCAAATTGGAGGTTGCTGTGAGCTACGACGCCACGGGTGGTGTAGGGTGACGGTTTGAGATTCTGTCTCAAAAAAAAAAAATTAGCCAGGTATGATGGTATGCCCCTATAGTCCCAGCTACTCAGAAGGCTGAGGCAAGAGGATCATTTTTGCCTAGAAGCTTTTTTTTTTAGACTTTATTATTTATTTTGGGGGCAGTTTTTGGCCAGGGCTGGATTTGAATCCACCACCTCTGGCATATGGGGCTGGTGCTCTACTCCTTTGAGCCACAGGCGGCACCCTCTGCCTAGAAGCTTGAAGCTACAGGGAGCTATGATGACACCACTTCACTCTAGCTTGGGCAACAAAGCAAGAATCTGTCCCTGCAAACCAAAAATCTATGTTTGTAGGAGTTGCCAGGGATCTCCATCTTTTTTTTTTTTTTTTTTTTTTGAGATAGAGTCTCACTTGGTCACCCTTAGTAGAGTGCCTTGCCATCTTAGCTCACAGCAACCTAAAACTCTTGGGTTCAAGTGATTCTCTTGCCTTAGCTTCCCAGGTAGCTGGGACTACAGGTGCCTGCCACAGCACATGGCTATTTTTTTTGTTTTTAGAGATGGGGTCTTATTCTTGCTCAGGTTGGTCTCAAACTCGTGAGCTCAGGCGATCCACCTGTCTCAGCCTTCCAAGTGCTGGGGTTACAGGTGTGAGTCACTGGGCCAGCAGGGATCTCCATCTTACCATATCTATTGGCCAGTTCCCGGTCTTCATCTTATTTGACCTGTGGCAACATTTGATGTGGCTGGTTACTCTTTCCTTGATACATTTTCTTCACTTTGCTTCCAGGATAACGCCACCTTCTCTGGGTTCTCTTTCTCTCTTATACCCCCACCTTTCACTTCCTTGGTGATCTCATCTAGTATCATGGCCTTAAGGAGCATCTAAGACTCAAGTACCATTTTGCCTATTTGACACTTCCACTTACATGTTTAATAAAACATAGGAAAGTCAACAGATCAGGGTGGCACCTGTGGCTCAATGGTAGGGCGCTACCCCATATACTGAGGGTTGTGGGTTTGAACCTGGCCCCGGCCAAACTGCAACAACAACAAATAAAATAGCCAGGCGTTGTGGTGGGTTCCTGTAGTCCCAGCTAGTTGGGAGGCTGAGGCAAAAGAATCGCCTAAGCCCAGGAGTTGGAGGTTGCTGTGAGCTGTGACACTATAGCACTCTACTGAGGGCTATAGAGTGAGACTCTATCTCTTAAAAAAAAAGGAAGTCAACAGATCAGACTGAACTCCTGATTCAATTCCTGTCCCCAACTTGCCTCTCCTTCACTTTTTTTCCTCTCACATCTATATTCAGTCTTCAGAAACCTGTTGGCTCCGCCTTCAAAATATATCCAGACTATGACCCCTTCTCCTCTCTCCACTGCTGACACACTGCATTATTGTCATAGCCTTTTCACTGGCTCCCTGCTTCTACCTTTGGCCACCCAAGGTTTATTCTTAAACTGGTAGCCAGCACATCCTTTGAAAGCATAGTCCTCTCTCAGAATAATAGTCCACAGTTCTTACAGAGGCTACTAGGCCCTTACTGTTAACAGTCTTACCTCACCTGCCTTCCTGTCACTTCCCGGGCTCCAACCACACTGGCCTCCTTGCTGTTCTTCAAACACATTATGCTTTTGTACTCTTCCTCCACATGTCCACAGCGCTTACTCCATCACCTTCAGATAGCTGCTCCAAAGTTACCTGCCCACGAGGCCTACTCACCCACCTCCACCCATCCAGCACTTCCAGTCCCCCTTATTCTGCTTTATTTTTTTTTCCCATAGCACTTAATGCCTTCTATTATGTAATTTACTTACTACATCTTTTACTTATTACTCACCCTGCCAACTAGAGTATAAGCTCTCCAAAGGCAGGAACCTTTGTTTTGTTCACCATTGCAATCCCTTGAACAGTGGCTGACATAGAGTATATGCACAGTGGTATTTGTGGAATGAATGAATCCCTGGTGCCTAAAACAGGGTGTGGGATACAAAACATGCTAATTCGTATTTAGTGAGTGGATATAATGGAAATTCCTCAGGATTTGATTTAGTCAGGGGAAACTTCCTGGTGGAGAAGGACTTGGAAATGGACCTTAAAGATTGAATCAGACTTAGAAAGAGTGAGGAGAGAGAGAGAAAAGTGTCAGGCCTGATGACTTAAACAGAGCAGCCCCAGAGACTGGACTTTCCCACAAGCGTGATGGGAGCCAGTAAAGCTCCTGACCAGGGGCAATCCCACCCTCTCTATGGTCAGTCAACAGCTTCCTTGGAAGGGATTTTTGGAGCCTCCCAGTCCTCACCTGCACCCCTTCCCATTCACTCACGTGAGGGGTCGCTCTACACGGCTGCCCTGGCCTCCGATCACCTCTCCCAGGGCCAGGAACGCTTGTCCCAGGAAATCCTGTGCCAGGACACGGAATCAATAAGACCAGGAGGGGTTGGTGGCACCAAGTCCCAGCCCAACCCTGGTGATGATGGTGTACACAACCAGGGCAGTTCCCAGGTAGCAGAATGTTGCAAGAGCCACCTCCTGGCTTTAATGGAGGGGATGGGGATGAAGGGGTGTGCAGGCAAGCTGTGCTTCTCGGTCGGTATTAAGTTCAAGCCTGCTCTCCACAATACAGTTCCACCTCCCACCTTCAGGCCCTGCCTGTTTCAGCCTCACCTTCTGTGGATCCCAGCAGCAGCCCGAGAAAGAAGAGGAGAAGTGAGTAAGGGGAGGAGGCGGGGAAACCCAGGCAGGAGCAGGAGAGGGTGGGAAAGATGGGTTGGGGGCCTGAAAAAAGGCGGGGTCAGGGTCGAGGAGTAGGAGGAGTTCTAAGAAGGGCGGTTTAAACATCTAAGCGTCTCCTGTGTGCCCAGCCAGCGTGGGAGGGGACGCTTGCTCACCGGTTTGGAGATGTTGGTTTTGGAGTCAACGTTGTACCTAGGAAGAGAGTGGGACAGCCGTGGGGTAGGGCTGAAAAGGGGTCGGGCTCCGAGTCTTGATTAACATTGTGGGTGGAGGGAGGGGCGGCCTTGAACCCGAATTCAACTTGGGTCTGTTTGGGACAGGAGTCAGGTCAGAAACTGGAGAGGGTCAGGCCCGGGGGGCCAAGTCTTGGGGTGGGGGTTTCCTGGGGGCGGAGTTACCTGGAAGAGGGCGGGGACAGAGGTGGAGCTAAATTAGGGAGTAGAGTTGTGGGTAGGGCCAGGCCTGGGTAGCTGGACTAGTCAAACGGACTGGATTTGACTTCAGGGCGGGCCTAAAACTAGGTGGAGCTCTTCGGAGTGGGACGGAGCTAGGCGTCGGGGAGGAGTCAGGTCAGGAGGCGGGCGGGGCTGGAGCTAGCCAGAATTCCCGGCAGAACCAGGTCGGGGGGCAGGCCAAGCCAGAATTTTGGGCGGGGCCTCACACATCGAAGCGCAGATTTTGCTTTTCCTCAAAGAAATAGTCCAGGACGAATTTGCGCACGAAGTCTGGGTTCAGCGTGTTGTCGATCACTTCGGTCCGTCCGAACTGGATAGGGGGGCGGAGGGTTAGCGCAGGGCGTGCAGGAGGGCAGGTGATTTCTGGCTGCGGCTCTGGGCTGCGAGGAGGCTCTGAGACTCACCTCCCTCCACTCCTGGCTGGCCTGGCTCTGCGTGTAAAGCACCACCACTGCGGGTGGGGAGCGGGGGAGGGAAGGGCGTCAGGTCGGCCTGCACCCCTCGTCCCCCCCGCCACCCCTCAGTCGCGCCGAGGCCCCAGGTTCCCCCTCCCAGTCCTGGAGCCGCCTACTGGGGTCGGACTTGGAGAAGGTATCGAGGTCCAGCAGGTTCCTAGAGAAAAGCAACAGACAGAGCGGATCATCCTGGAGCCCACCGCCCCAACACTGCCCTGAGTCGGGCACGGGGGGGGAGAATGGATGGCGCTTAAGTCAAACCTCTTTCCCTCATTTCTACCCCGAGCCGGGGTCCGTGCTGTCAGCACTCTGGACAGCACCGGAAATCTCTGTCCAGGAACCTTGTTTCTGCGGACTCGACGAATACTCTTCCACTCTCCCATACTGTCTTCAAGGCCCAGGAAAGAGGGATCACCCCAGAACTTTGTCCCGCTGGGGCCCAGCTCCTAGTAGAGCCTCGCGACCCACCGCTTGGACCCGCAGGCTGAGCCCTCTTTTGGGGGTGGGGCTGCCCTAGGAGGCCCCCTCCTCGGTCCCACTAGCTACTCTCCGGTCTTCAGCTATGATTTTCCCGCGCCACCCCCCCATGCCTTTTCCTGCAGGGTCTAGCCCCTGTCTGGGCTGAGCCCCGGAGCCGGTTGGGGCTGGGGCAGTGCCAGTGCCCAAGCCCGCCCCAGCATGGCCCGCTCACCGGCAGGACACGGTAATTTCAATCTTGGTGGCTGGGACGCTGCGCTCGGAGGCTCCACCGAGAGACATGGCTGGTCAGGCAACTGGAGCCGCAGAAGGCTGCAAGACCCGGGCCGCCAGGGCTAGGGGCGGTGGCAGTGGCGGGGCCAGCCCATGTGCTGCTGCTGCTGCTGCGGCGGCGGCGGCGGCGGCGGCGGCGGCGGCAGCAGCGGCTGCACTCCCTCCAGCTCTGCGTGCGCTCCCGCCGCTTGCGCCCTAACAGTGGCCGCCGGCAGCAGCTGCTCCAGATGGCAGCACAGCCCCGCCCGGCCCTGCAGGCGGCCCCCGCCCCATTGGACAGCCTTGAGCTGGCGGGGAACCTCACCCAGACCCCCAACTCCAATCCACACCTTGTGGATTGTGCCCCGCGTGACTCTCCTGGGTGGAAACCCAAGCCCCCCCACCCCCACCCCCGCCCTGAGCTTTTCGTGGTGCTGAAGGATTTGGGGCACCTAGCGGGCACTGGGGTCCTTGCCTCTTACTCAGCAGCTCTCAACAATTTTTCTGTACCCTTCCCATTCCCAGTCTGCCTAGTTCTCTCAATAGGAAAAGTTACATTTGTTCTTATTAGCTGTGTGACCTTGGACAAATTAACATTTCTATGGTTTAGTCTCATTGACAGGCTGTAATAGCAGCTACTTGGGGTACTGTAAAAATTTATGGGGATAACTCAAGTAAAGGACTTATCACACAGCAAGTGCTTAATAAATGTTCCTGGTATTATCTCTGTTCTCTGGGTGTTCACACTGATGACCTCTTTTGTGTTAAGAATCCAATCTGTAAGTGGTGGCTATTAAAGCACTATGTATAGCCCTCTGCCCATGAACTCACCTGGCTTCACCGTGTCAGGGATGTGGATGCACCCTTATGATGCAGTCTATTCCGGGTCAGACTGTATTAGAGGGTGGTGGTCAGTCAGGCCATCCCCACCACACATGTGCAACAATTGCTACCTCTAAAGCCTCAGAAACCAGTCCCTCTACCATAGGCAAGGTCTGCAAGTCACCTGTACCAGGATTGTGCTGCCTGAAAAACTTGAGGTTGAAGTGCAGGTTCCTTCAACCCCTATTCCCAATCAAATGAAGATCCTTGCCAATTCTAAGGCTAAAATTCAGGCAGCCCTGGGGATCTGCACAGGCTCCCTAGGTGACTCGGGCCTGCTTGAGGACCACGATTCGTAACAGTCTTGTGAGGACCTGTCCCCATCTCACTGAGGGGACTACTATGGCTCAATAGTTTTTTTTTTTTTGAGAGGGAGCCTCAAGCTATCCCCCTGGGTAGAGTACCATGGCATCACGCTCACAGCAACCTCCAACTCCTGGGCTCAAGTGAGTCTCCTGCCTCAGCCTCCCAAGTAGCTGGGACTACAGGCGCCCACCACAACGCCTGGCTATT
>CAUYTI010058540.1:0-13882 GCA_963575145.1 Galago senegalensis | reverse complement strand
GCAAAATGGCCATTTTTACCATTACCAAAACCACCTGCTATCCCCCCCGGGCCGGGCAACCCCCCCCCCCCCACTGGGCCCCCCCCCCCCCCCCCCCCCGCACTCATGTGCTGTAGACACTCCCTCCTTTTCTCACTCACTCTTTCTCCCTCTCTTAGAAAAAGGTAAAATGAACTTTTTACTACTTACTGTCTGTGGCTGGTGTGAGCAATCTTTCTCCAACCTGCTCCCTAAGCTCATGTGTCCCCACCTTAGCAAGAAGAGCACCACCTGCAGGACAGGGGAAGCCTGAGGAGATGCTGGTGGACGCCCACTGAGGACTTCAGCTTCCCAGGCCTCTCTGTCTGGGTGGGTGCCGAATACTCTGGATGGTCATGGCCTGGGACTATGAACCTGAACTCTGGGCAGGCTGGAAGTGCCAGGGTATTAGCCCCCAGGAATGACTCAGCTGATGGAGGACAGGGTTTAGGTGGACGAAACCCCCAATGTCAGGCAAATCCACAGCAACAGATAAGTGGCTGTCTAAGGCTGGGAGGATGCAGAGGGAGGCGTGCTGGCTAAGAAGTGGGAGGGGGCTTCTTTGGGGGGTAATGAAAATGTTGTACAATGGATTCTGGGGATGGCTGCAGGAGTCTTTGAATATGCTAAAAGCTATGGAATCTTGTCATTTAAGTGGGAAAATTATAGGGCATCTGAATTACATCTCAATAAAGCTCATTATAAAAACAAAAGGCCCCCTGAGTCTCTCCTCTTCTAGGAGTATGCTGCAGTTTCTTGGGGGTCCAGAGCAGGGTAAAGCCCCCCCCCCCAACACAGCAGGAACCCACTCATGAAACTCTAATGGCTTCCTTCCCCTCTCCTGTCTCCCTTCCCCATCCCTTCAAAGCACTTTCTGGAATCAGCTCCCAAACAGATTGCTTGCCCCAAATCCTAGCCTCAGGGTCTTTGGGGACATGGCAAACAAAGATGCAGGGTCTGGTTTGAATCTCTGCTCCTGCCACAAATTCATTAGCTGTGTGACTTTGGGCAAGTTGAAGGCTGGGGGAAGCCAAGTGTTTCCTTAGCTACAGAAGGGAGATAATTATACCCACTAGGTAAACATTCTTGTGAAGATTAAATAAGATGGCAAAAATAAATACCCAGAATAGGGCTGAGCGCAAGTTCTAACAGAGATGGGGTTAGTCTGAGGGGACAGCTGCTCCTCTCCTTGTGATGGGTTATACTGAAAATATCCTGAGTGGAAAATACATTTGGTACACTGAACCTACAGACATCACAGTAGCCTGGCCCACCATAAACATGCTCAGCACACTCACATCAGCTGAGAGTTGGACAAAACCTCTACCCCAAAGCTTGTTTTATAATCAAGTATCAACCATGTCATGTAATTTATTGACTAGGGTATGGAAAATGAAAAACAGAATGGTTGTATGATTATTCGAAAGGTGGTGTCTATTGAACACATATCACTTTTGTCCCATCAAAAAGTAGAAAAATCCCAAGTCAAACCTCTGTAAGTCAAGCCATTGTAAGTCAGATCACTGTAAGTCAGGAACCATTTGTACAAGTGAGTGGCTGGAAGATAAAGGGGGCGAGCAGTGGTACACACATGAGCATGTACTGCAGACCCACAGCCAAGTTCACACACAGATATGCAGGTATTCACACACCCCCACAGACAGGTGCACACACAGATACAGATATGCACACACTCACACAGACAAGTGCACACACAGATACAGATATTCACACACACACAGACAACTGCACACACAGATACACAGGTATTCACACACACACAGGCAGGTGCACACAAAGATACAGATAGCACACACTCACAGACAAGTGCATACACAGATACACAGGTATTCACACCCACCCACAGACAGGTACATACACAGATACAGATATTCACACACACACACACAGACAAGTACATACACAGATACACAGGTATCCACACCCATAGACAGGTGCACACACCGATACAGATGTTCACACACATGCACAGACAGGTACACACACAGATACACCAGTATTCAAACACCAGTATTCAATTCACATACACACAGACAAGTGTGCACAGAGGCACATGCATGTGCACAAGCAAGTGTTCATTCCCTTTTCTGGGAATTTCTGAAGATCAAAACTGGATTAAAGACTCCAAGCACAGAACTATAAAGCTGGTGGCCCCAAAAGGTAGCACCTGGGTGTGGGGTTGCCACTGGGGAAGGATCACAGTACCCTGGAGGGAAGTGGAGCAGGAAGATTGTAAAACCCCCTCCAGGTTCCAAATCTATAAAAGCAAGGTTAAGGCCTCTCTCTGGGGGTGGCCAAAGCTGGCTTCCAGGTTCCCGGCTGGTGCAGGCAGGGATTTGGAATAATTCCCCAAACCAACAAGGCTAGCACCTCCAGTGAAACACGGAGAGTCTGCTAACCAACCATGAAGGGGCTCGCCTCTCTGGTTTCTAATGAAAGCTCTAGCTTGTAAGGAACCAAAAACACAGGCAAATGCTATTACTATTTAGGCAATTACATCCAGGTTCCTGTCTTTTAAAAGCCAATTGGAAATTATACAGTGTCATAGACACAAACACAGGACCAGAAATTTTTGCATGATAGAATCTGAATGCTGAATTGCTCTAATATTTCCAAGTCTCCAAAGCCTGAGCCCAGCATTATCTGGCTTATAGTAATTACAACAAAGACGAGGTACCTTTTTAAAACATCCTGATCAATGTCACACATCTGTGGTCTTCATTTAGGTTTTGTTTTCTTCTTCTCTTTGCCTGGAAACAAGGTCTCCTGCTCTACAGATCACCCCAGGGAAAGAAGCCAAGTGGAGGAAACACGAGGCTCCCGTACACTGAGCAAGGGGCTGCAGGCCCTCAGCAAACCCGACACACCTCACTTTGGGCCGCTCAGCTTCCTTCCCATCAGGACAAGGAAGCTTGGAACAATTAGAATGAGGTGGCTTAATTTCCTTGGGTAGACTAGTACAGCTTAAAATAGTCAATATTTTGCTTTATCTTCATTGACTTGTCTAATAATGCAGAAAATATCCTCTTCGGGCATTGAACAAAGGAGATTATCCTGTCACACAAGCTTAACAAAGCCTGTGAGCTGAATGCTGATCCGAGGCCTGGGAAACTTGAAATCCCCCTGCTTAAAACAATTAGGCTTATCAGGGAGGGAGAGGCTTCCTTTTTCCTCCTCCATCCCTCGTCCTGACTAATACTTCCTGGCCACAGAGCTCCTTCCCACCTCTGGGCAAGTGTGCAGATCACTCTTTTACCTGACAGGTAATGAACAGGTAATCAGAAGATGCAAATGACTACGGCATTAAAGGGACGCAGCTCACAGATTAAGCAACACGTTGGCTCAGAGCCCAGTGGTGCCCACGGACACAGGCGGCTTTAATTTTCTTGATGTACCAAGGCCAGCCTACAAAAGCATCCAGTCTCTAGGCGGGGTCAAGGGGGACCACAAGTAAGTGTTTACCACCAGGCAGCTGTCCCAGCAGAATTATTTTAAAATTATTCTGGACCTATGACAACGTTTTCTCCAGAAATCACTTAGGTTGTATTCATAAACACCAAGCATTTCTCTCATTTGGCCTGAATTTAGTTTTCATCATATATTAAAAAAAAAAGATTACAAATAACTTCAGGATCAAAACTGCACGTCAAAGCAGGGAAGGGAGGGAGGGAAAGGTAGGAGAAGGGGAGTGAGCAGGTGGAGACTAACCTTCGACCCTCTGGGGCACTGAATGTGCTTTTGAGTCCTCCCTTCATGCCCCAGCTGGTGTCCTCCTGTTTGGTTCTCCCTCCCCAAGAACCATAAATTCTAATTTTATTTTTTTATTGATACATACTATTTGTACATATCTATGGGGTACCTGTACTATTTTATAACATGCATAAAATGTGTAATGATCCGAACTAACTTATGACCCATCAATTCCAAGTATTGGGTATTTATCCAAAGGAAAAGAAATCAGTATATCAAAGGGGTATTTCCTGTCTGATTTTGATTCTTGGTTTTGCTTTAGGCAACAGGCAGAAAAGGAGAAACCATAGCAAGGAAGCCTGTGGCTTCCCCACTTCAAGTATAAATAAAGCTTATTACAGAGTGAAAAGAAATGTCAGGTTGGGTGGAGACAGGAGTGCTTGGTGCTCTGAAAGCAGAAGTAATCACTTCTTTCTCTCTCTGTCCTCCCATTTTTTTCTAAGTTCTCTGATAGAGAGCCTTCTAGGGGCTGACATGCAGGGGGACAATGTAATCAAACAGTCACACAATTAACAGCAGAATCATTGGGGTTGGACACTGAAGGAGAGGCCCATGGTACTCTAAGAGCATATGACAGAGGAATCTGAGCTTGTCAGGAAAGCTGGGAAGGTTCCCCTGGAGAGCTGACCATAGCTGTGAGATGAGAAAGAATTCACTGGTGGAAGAGGGAGGAGAAGCTGTCCCAACAGCAGGCCTGGCATGTGCAAAGGCCCTGGGGCAGATGTGGCAGGAAGAGTAGGCAGTCTGTGAGGTGGGAGGACAGAACATGATGGGCAAAACCATTGGAAGCTGGGGCTGGAGAGGAAGATCAGGTCAGCACACACAGGGTTCAGTGGGCCAAGTCAAAGATTGGATTGTCACTCCTAAAAGGTGAGGTAAGGGAAGTCAGATGCTGCATGATGTGTATAAGTGCTGTGTGTGTGTGTGTGTGTGGGCGGGGGTGGTGGTGGTGGTGATCCAATCTGCATTTTGACAAAAACCCTGGGATTGCTGTTTGGGACACAGATTAGAGCATTATCAGGTGGGAAAGGAGATAAACCAGTCTGAAGGCCACAGCAGAAGCCCAAGGGGACAGATGATGACGGCATGACCTAGGGTGGCTGCAGCAGAGTGGCAGAGAAGCAGGGAGATTTGGGAGATATTCAGGACACAGCATTGACAGAGGATGAGCCATAGAGGGCGAGGGACAGGGAGGTGGCCAAGATGATGTTTCTGGCTGGGTAGCTAGTAGCAAGATGTCCAAGGGTCTGTGATGCTCCCCCAGGTTTCCTCTGTGCTCACGGGCTGCTCCCTCACACTCTCCTTTCCTGGTGTCTTCTCTGTGTGGTGTCTCCTTCTCTCTCTGTGTAACTAGGTTTCCCCTAGATGACCTCTGTAGCCTAGTGGGATTAAACAACAATGCTGAGTCCCCCAAATCTCCTAACTCCAGCCCTCACTCCTGTGCATTCACATATCCAGTCACCTACTCGGTATGTCCATGTGAATATCCAATAGGGGTCTCAGGTTTAACCCAGCCAGAATAAAACTCTTCTTTCACCTCTATGCCCTGCACGGTTGACCTCCCCACCTGAGTGGAGAAAGCATCATCACCTCCACCTGCTGCTCTAAGTGGCCAAGGCTCTTGGGCTCACTCCCCATTCTCCCCTTGTTCTCCCCCCACATTTAATGCATCCACAGATTCTGCTATGTAGTAACGGAAGCTCTAAAACATGCCCCAACACACCCAGTTCTCTCTGCCACTGTCGTGCCCTCTCCAGCCCAACCCCACCATAGCCCTTCTGGCCCCCTGCAGCAGCCTCTGCTCTAGTCTCCTGATCTTCACTGGGGTCCCTACAGGCTCCCACGGGGGTCACCACCATAGTTTTAGAACACGCACATCCGCAGTCACTCCCCATTTTCCCCACCCCCAGCCCTGTACAACCATAACCTACTTTCTGTCTCTGTAGATTTGTCTCTTCTGGATATTTCCTGTAAACAAACTTACGTTATATGTGGTCTTTCCTGACTGGCCTCTCTCCGTGTAATGCTTTCAAGGTTCATCCCCGTTGCAGCATGTGTACGAACTTCATTCCTTTTTATTGCATGGGGCATATGCAAGAAGTAACAAGTGACATGTGAGTGTGGAGGGAAGTGCCAGGGGTGAGGGCTTGGAGGGAAAAAGAAGAAAGTCTTGGCCTGAATCTTGGAAGAATTTAATAGTTAAGAACAGAAGATGGCAGGAAGGAGAAGATGTAGCCCTCAAAAGAGGAAGAAAACTGTTGAAAAAGTCCAGATGAGGGTGACACAGGGATTAGGAATCAAGGAATCAGGCACTTCAAGGTGGGTGATGAGCAGTGCAGAGGAGGTCCTGTACCTAGAAAGAGGAGGTCTGAACAATGCCTGCTTAGCAATAGGGTGAGCCTAGAAAGTGCTGTTTCAGCCCACAGTAGGGCAAAATGCAGCCTGGGGTGTGTTTGGCTACATTAAAACAACATATTTGCTCACAACCTTTGCTCACAAATCCACAGTTAGGGGAGGGCTCAGCAGGGCTGTCTGTCTCTCCTCTACTCAGTGTCAGCTGGGCAGTTTGACAGCTGAGAGCTGGAGTCATCTCAAATATTGTTTACAAGCACATCTGGTGGTGGACAATGGGAAGACATGAACAGCTAGGCTGGAACAGCAGGTAGGGTGAGCTCTGGGTGCATCTAGGAGACTGGGGTTCCTTCCCATGTGGTCTTCTTGGGGGATGGCTTTGAGGAAGCCAGTCTTCATATATGTTGGTTGGCTCAAGGCTCCCAAGATGTGGGGGGGGGGTGGTGGAGAGAGAGACAGAGGCACAAACACACCACCCCACTTTGCCCATTAGGATGTCCCCCTGAAAGTCAGGCAGCAATACATCTATCTGTCACATTCAAGTGGTGAGGTAATTACAAAAGTTCTCTCCAAGGAGATGAACTTAGACCCTCACCTCTCAATGAAGGGGTGTCACTATCACATTTTAAGAAGATTGTGCATGATGGGATTTATACGATGTGGTTATTTTTAGGGAAGACATTTTGCCCCAGGAATCCATGGGAGGTGAGGGATGGGCACAGCAAAAGTTGTGAAGCTTGGTGAAAAGGGACAAGAGAGATGATGTTGGCAAATAAGAGGTCGACTTGCTTTGCTCTGCTCTATGTTTTAATGCAAGAGCTTGAGCGTGGTGAAAGGCCATTGGGAAAGACATATCTGAGAGGGAAAGGCTGAAGAAACACGAAAGCCCAGGGATCACAGATAATGGTGCAAAGTGCCTGCAAAGACGGGATGGAATACAGACTGAAGGGAGGGCACTGGCACAGGAGGAGATAGAACTCCATTAGTGTAACCGGAGGAAAGTAACCTTCCCTAAGCTGTGTCTGCAACATGAAGGATGAGCAGCTTCCTGGAAGATGCCTCCTGCTTCCTCTGTATCATAGGAGATGTGGTCATTTGCTGCAAGAAAGAGGGACTGAGGAAGTCAGAGGTCTGAGCAGAATGGCCAAGCCATGCACCCCTCATTATGATGGCCAGAACTGCCTGGCCCATGGCTACAGGGTGGAGGGCTGCTTGGGGTCCTTAGCAACACTCAGGACATGCTCTTGGGCAGGAGGAGATCTGTCTAGGCTTGAGGCTTTGCCATGTGTGTACAACAAAAAGACAGACAGACAAGACCACTGAATGTGGCAACCATGTGATTGAAACGATGAGCCCTGGAACCTAACCTAGATGAAGGGAGAGTGATGAAAGTCTTGACAGAAAGAGCGGGCAGTGTGCTGCAGGCACAGTCACCATTAAAGGACACTTGGAGCCAGGGGGTGGGGGGCAGGGACAAGCAAAGAAGTGGCAGTGGGTGAATCCAAATCTGACTTACTGCTCTGTAGGTAATGACAAGCTCTGGGGGCTTGTCAAGGGAAAGCAGACAGTCAAGACTCAGAGAGCTGAGCAGATTGGAAGGGACATTCTGTAGATGCTGCAGTTACTCGTGGTGGTGGTCGGGTGGAAGGTCGAGGAGGACCATGATTAGACACAATGGTGCGGTCAACACTTCCTGCTCAGACTAACAGCAGTCTTCTGAACAAACCAGGAAGTCTTTATTTAGTGCTAGACTTTTTTCAGAGCCCTTTGCTAAACAGTTTGAGGAGATGCAAACATAACTTACAAAAATGTTTTAACAGACATTCAAGACTGTAATAAGAGAGACGGTGCAACGCAATGCAATGAACTGTCAATAACTGCTCTAGGAAATTGATGAGAGAAAGCAATCAATGGGGTGGTGGAGTCAGGGCTGGATTTCTAAAGGAAGAATGTGCATTTGGAATGGCATTAAAGGAGAGTAAAAATCTAGACAGGTGAAAAGAAATTGGGAGCCCATTCCAGGCAGGTGGAAGCCAGAGCAAATGGTCTTGTCTGCAACATGTTCTGACTGTAAGGATGCTTTCCCTGGAATCTTTAGTGCACTCGTAATAAAATGATTATGTCATTAAGAAAAATGCTGCCATATGCAGGATGTTCTCTCCCTGAGATCTGAGCCTATTCTCTATGTGGGCCGGTTCACATAATACTGAGTCTCTCCCACTCACAATATTGTCTATAAATCAATATAATCTGAAACCAGAAATGCTACCAGTTCATGCAAAATACCAATAAACTATGACCGCTCCCACCTACTTTGCCCAAACGGGGGCCTCAATGCAGGTAACTGAATTAAGATGCAGGAAAGGGGACGATTTGGAAATGAAATGCCATTCAGTTAAATGGTAGTTAACCTGGATATGAGGAATGCAGATGGAAAAAAATAATGCTTCACTGTCCTTCTGTCTTCAGAGCATCCAAAGAATATACTTCAGCAGCAAGAGTTGCTATGGAGATTCACAAAGTATTCCAATGTCCTGCGGGTCATCCTTAACAGGTAGAGCTGGCACAGTGCAGATTTCAAAGAAAATATCAACAGATGCTCTTAGCATCAAATGTCACCGTGTCCTCAAAGATAGCTTAACTCAGAGCTTTTGCATTTTTACAGAACCACAGAATCTCAGGGTTAGGAGGGACCTTAAATGTCATTTATTTCAACCCTATTCATCTCTTTGACGCAGTTATCTGGCTCCTGCTCAAATGTTCATCTCCAGGGTTTTCTGAGGCAGCCCCATCGTTCTTACTGCACTGCTTCAGAGAGAGGCCAAAGGTCCTCTTCTCTCTACCCCTCCCCCAGCCATAGTCAGATCCTGTGATTCCAGCCATCTTCACTCTGGGCAAATGTTCATCTTTTCCTTGTAACCCCCCCCCCCCATTATCCCCTGTACACTCAAACCCACAAATCTGACAGTTTCAGTTCTGGCTCAAAATCTAAATTCCATTCACTGACTCTAACCGCAAGGCTAAACATTCATCTCCTGTATGTTTTTCATGTCCTTTGTGATATGGCCCTTTATCTCCCTCTTTCACATCACAAAAGTAACACATACTTATGGTTGAAAATTTGGCAAGTAGAGTTAATAAATTTTTTTAAATGGTAGTCACCCATCTTCCTGCCCACAGGGATGTCATCTGCCACCACCCTGTGGTCTGTCACGTCAGAGTTCCTTGTTTGCACAGGTAAGAGTCATGCTGTCATATGCACGTGCATACACGTGTTCTCTTAAAATCAAATTGTGCTGAACTTTCTGTTTTTCAAACTGTCCTTTTCATGGAATAATAGTATGCTGTGATGTTCTTCTTCCCCCAAGTCTCTGCCATCTGCAGGATGAATTCAAAGAGCACCTGGGTTCCCAATGCTTTCTGACGGAGTTCCTGCAGATGGTGCTTCTGTGAATTCCAGTATCGCCATTCCGTATCAGCAATGATGGCAGGAGTGGGCAGCAGCAGATGTCACCAAACTTGGCAGGCTGTGCACAGTGTGAGGTCCAGGAGAGCAGTACTCTTCCCTAAGTTCACATGTGATGAACTGTCATGGACTAAACTGAGACCCTCCAAAATTCCTATATTGAAAACCTAACCCTCAGTACTTCAAAGTGTGAATGTGTTTGGAGACAGGACCCTTAAAGAAATAATTGAGTTAGACCCTGAGCCAGTATGACAGGGGTCCTCATGAGAAGAAATGAAGACATAGATGCAGAGGGCTCACCATGTGAGGACCCAGAGGGGATATGGCTATCCATGAGCCAAGCAGAAAGGAACCACCCCTGTTGACACCTTGACCCAGGGTTCCAGCCTCCAGAGTTGTGAAAAAATTAATTTCTGAAGTTTCAACCACTCAGTCTCTGTTCTGGCCCCCAATTTCTGCTACATGTGTTATGGTGCCTGAGAAAACTAGCACATGGAGGAAAGTCAGCTCACTGCAGATAAAAACATCAAATGAAGGGGCAGAGAAAGATGGTGGACCAGAAGGATCAGTCAGTTGAGTTCCCCTAGAATGACTGGAGAAAAATAGAGAACCCAGCCATACCTGGCACAGGAACATTACCCAGAGTCGTAACTCAGGGAGCACAGTGAGGAGGTGGTGAGCTGGATACAGTGTTTGACAAGTGATTGCCACCCACTAGGATTGGCTGGCCCCCCCATAGTGATCCAGGACAGGAAGAAGCCTTTCCAGAATTTTTAGTTTGGGGGGAAGCTGGGCATTGAGTGGAAAACTTGGAAGAGTGGGTGGACTTGAATAGCATATAGCAACTAGATTTGAATGCCAATTAGAGTGGATTTGCCATAGGTTTGGTGGCTGGTGAAGCAGCCAGACTGAGAAGGTCTCAGAGGCCAGGAGGCTGTCATTGTGGGAAGGTGGTGAGAAGATACTAGCAGGGGCTTCAGGCATGGCCATCTCATTTATTTATTTATTTTTGAGATAGAGCCTCAAGCTGTCATCCTGGGTAGAGTGCTGTAGCATCACAGCTCACATCAACCTCCAACTCCTGGGCTCAAGTGAGTCTCCTGCCTCCGCCTCCCAAGTAGCTGGGACTACAGGTACCCGCTACAATGCATGGCTATTTTTTTTTTGGTTGCAGCTGTCATTGTTTGGTGGGACCGGGCTGGATTCGAACCCAGGCATGGTGATCTTAATTCCACCTGCCAGGATTAGAACTCTACTCCTGGGACAGGCTGAGGGACTTCTGCAGCCCATGGGAACTGTAGTCAGGGGGCACTGTGAGACCTGCCCCTGAAGGATTCTTATGAGCTTTAAGATCCCAACCTATCAGGGTCTGAATGCTAAGGAAACAATCAGGCAATCACTGAAGGCAACTAAGTTTAGAATAAGGACCACAGAAGTTGCTGGCTGTGTTCTCTGTCTCCTAAAAAACACCACAGTACCACCTGGTGTCCCGGAGACACATTGTAATATATTGTCATCAAGAGCAAGGACTCCTGTTATTTTGCCATGCAGAAGAGTTTGGCTTTGCTCAGGCTGAGGCCACTTCAAGACCTAAGCTCTGAGACAAGGTAATTTGAAGCAAAGGAGGAAGTGAGAAGGAAAAAGGAGGATAAGGAGTGAACAAGAAGAAAGAACACATGAGGAGGAACCGAGAGAAAAATTTGGGCAACATGAAAAAACAAAGCAGAGCTTAGCATGCCCCAACGGACCATGAGGCAGAAGACTCCACCTAAAAAGAATTAATGGATTTGACAGAAAGGGAATTTAAAATGTGGATGATAAAGACAATAAAAGGATGGATGAGAAAATGGAAAGACAGAACCAAAAGTTGGATGAGAAATATGCAAAATGTAGAAAGGATATGGCAGAGCTTAAGGAAATGAAGGAGACAATCAGGGAATGTAAAGATGCAGTAGAAAGTATCAAAAACAGATTAGATTATGGAGGAAAAAAACCCTCAGAGCTAGAGGAAAAAGTTTTTGCATTAACCTGGGTATTTAAAGAGGCAGAAAAGAAGACAGAGAAAGCAGAACAGGATCATAGAGAACTACGAGACTCCATGAAGCATTCAAACATACAAATAATAGGGATTCCAAAAGGGTAAGAAGCCCTACTGGAGATAATTATAAATGAAAACTTCCCAAGTGTTATGTGAGGGGGTATGTGATGTGGTGCAGCAGAGATAAGACCTGCAGTGAAATGTTGGAGAATAAGAAGACTGGAAGCTCACTCAGGCATCCAGCTGGTTAATTTTATTTCACCAAAGTTTATATAGGCAATACTGCACGTACACATCATTAATTAATCTGAAGACTAAAATTCAAAGACTCAGCCCCTAGCCACTCGCCATCAGGATGTATACTGCTTAACAGATAACAACACTTTTAACTTTATCTGGAGTTGTTTCTTATGCTAAGTAATTAGAATTAACAAGCCATAAAAACCAGACCTCTAGGAGATCAAACGGGTCAAACTCCAGGGGGTCAAGCAGATGCCAAGTTTGACCTTTAATAGACCATTTGGAGGCAGTCATCCATCTTTAGGGAATAGTCTGGAAATTCCCAAGATATATAGGTACCTGCTTGCAGGCCTGCCCCCTCGAGGCTTGGCTCTAAATCATTTCTACATGATTAGGTCCTGAGCCACATAAGGAGTTCTATCCAGGTCTCTCTACATTCTGACTCACAAAAGACTTCAAACTTGCTCTCACAAAAATGGAACTGTTTAAAGGTTTACTTATAGGCTTACTGCCTATAACCAAGTTTTACAAAAGACCCTGACACACTACTTTCACATGGCTATCAAAGCCCGGGTCATCTCAACTCAAACAGAGCTTCTCCAAGACACATTGTAATGAACCCGTCCAAAGTCAAGATGAAAGAAAAAATTCTGCAAGCAGCCAGGAGTAAGCACCAACTGACCTAAAGGCAGAGCCATTGTAGGATGACAGCAGACTTGTCAACTGAAACTTTCCAAGCCAGAAGTGCATAATCATCCATCTTTAACATTCTTAAACAAAACAATTTTCAGCCCAAAAGTCTATCTCTTGCTAAACTAAGCTTCAAAACTGATAGAGAAATTAAATCCTTTGTAGGTGTACCAGTACTGAGGAAATTCAAAGCAAGACCAGCTCTATAGGAAATACTAAGACCTATTCTCAACACTGACCATCATGGTGGATCATCAGCAAAATAAATACCCAGAAGCTAAAGGCCAAAACTTAGTTTCCACAATTATACAAAGAATAAAACTACACAACGGACTTTCACAAAATAAGATGAATAGAACTCCACCACACTTATCAATTTTCTCAATCAATGTGAATAGATTGAATTCACCATAAAGAGGTTCAGGATGCTAACCAGATTAAAAAGCACAAGCCATCCATATGCTGTCTCCAGGAGACACACATAGCCTTGAAGGACAAATCAAGACTCAGTGTTAAGGGATGTGAAATAGGATTTCAAGCAAATGAAAATCAGAAGAAAGGAGGGGTCGCAATCTTATTTTCAGATACAAGCAGATTTAAAGAAACTAAAGTTAAGAAAGACAAAGATGGACATTCATACTGGACAAAGAAACAATACGACAAGAAGACATTTTAATTTTAAATATTGATGCACCCGACTTAAATGCTCCCAGATTTATAAAATAGTTGTTGGTGGGTCTGAGCAATAAGATATCTCATAAAACCATAATAGCCAGGGACTTTACCACCCCTCTGACAGAACTGGACAGATCCTCTAAACAGAAACTAAACAAAGATACAAAGGACTTAAATGTGACCCTAGAACAAATGGGATTAATAGACGTATACAGAACACACCATCCCAAAGCTAAAGAATATACATTTTTTTTTATCAGTCCATGGCACATACTCTAAAATAGACCAGTTCCTAGGATACAAATCAAAGCTCAGTAAAATTAAAACAATAGAAATTATACCTTGTATCTTTGTCAGACCACAAAGCAATAAAGGTGCAACTCAAATCCAGCAAAAATGTTTATCCCCACAAAAAGACTTGGAAATTAAACAACCGTATGCTGAATGACGGGCATAAGGGTTGGGTTCAGAAAGAGATAAAAGAATAAATCGTGGCTCGGCGCCTATAGCTCAACCGGCTAAGGCGCCAGCCACGTACACCTAAGGTGGCGGGTTCGAATCCCCAGCCTGGACCCGCCAAACAACAATGACGGCTGCAACCAAAAAATAGCCGGGCGTTGTGGCGGGCGCCT
>CAUYTI010058539.1:0-13974 GCA_963575145.1 Galago senegalensis | reverse complement strand
TGGCTTCACAGCTCACAGCAACCTCCAACTCCTGGGCTCAAGCGAGTCTCCTGCCTCAGCCTCCCAAGTAGCTGGGACCACAGGTGCCCACCACAATGCCCGGCTATTTTTTGGTTGCAGCCGTCATTGTTGTTTGGCGGGTCCGGGTGGATTCAAACCCGCCACCTTAGGTATATGTGGCTGGCACCTTAGCCACTTGAGTCACAGGCGCTGAGCCAGTACTGAATACATTTTAAAACTTACATTTCAATTAAAATTTTTATAATCTTTACATTTTTTGGTATGACAATTTTAATATTTCTAATTCATATGTAATATTTGTCAGGAAGATTTGGGGAGCAAGAATTATAATCATCTTGGCTGGGCGCCTGTGGCTCAAGTGGCTAAGGTGGCGGGTTTGCATCCAGCCTGGGCCTGCCAAACAACAATGACGGCTGCAACCAAAAAATATCCAGGCGTTGGGGTGGGTGCCTGTGGTCCCAGCTACTTGGGAGGTGGTGGCAGGAGACTAACTTGAGCCCAGGAGTTGGAGGTTGCTGTGAGCTGTGATGTCACAGCACTCTACCCAGGGGTACAGCTTGAGGCTCTGTCTCAGAAAAAAAAGAATTATAATCATCCCAACTGAGAAGTTAAAGACTATTTCTTTTCTTTTCTTTTCTTGCCCTTAGTGGAGTGCCATGGTGTCATAGGTCACAGCAACCTCAAACTCTCAGGCTCAAGTGATCCTCTTGTCTCAGCCTCCCAAGTAGCTGGGACTATAGGCACCTGCTACAACACCCAGCTATTTTTAGAGATGGGGTCTTACTCTGGATCAGACTGAGCTCTGGCAATTCACCCACCTGGGCCTCCCCAAGTGCTGGGATTATAGGTGTGAGCCACTGCACCCAGCCCCCTCTTTTATTTTGTTTACAGTGGCTTAATCAAGACTGGACATTAAGATTTTTAATTGGGCTCGGTGCCTGTGGCTCAAGCAGCTAAGGCACCAGCCACATACACCTAAGGTGGCGGGTTTGAATCCAGCCCCGGGCCCGCCAAAACAACAATGACGACTGCAACCAAAAAATAGCCGGGTGTTGTGGCGGGCGCCTGTGGTCCCAGCTACTTGGGAGGCTGAGGCAGAAGACTCACTTGAGCCCAGGAGTTGGAGGTTGCTGAGAGCAGTGAAGCCATGGCACTCTGCCCAGGGGGATAGCTTGAGGCTCTGTCTCAAAAAAAAAAAAAAAAAAAGATTTTTAATTGTAGGGTGGTTCCTGTGGCTCAAAGGAGTAGGGTGCCAGCCCCATATACTGGAGATAGTGGGTTCATACCCAGCCCTAGCCAAAAACTGGAAAAAAAAAAAGATTTTTAATTTTAAAAGCTCGGCATGTGTAGCACAGTGGTTACAGCGCCAGCCACATGCACCAAGGGTGGCAGGTTCAAACCCAGCCTGGGCCAGCTAAACAATAATGACAACTACAACCAAAAAATAGCCAGGCATTGAGGCAGGTGCCTATAGTCCCAGCTACTCGGGATACTGAGGCAAGAGAATCCCTTCAGCCCAAGAGTTTGAGGTTGCTGTGAGCTGTGACGCCATAGCACTCTACGGAGGGCAACATAGCAAGACTCTGTCTCAAAAAAAAAAGAAAACTATTTTTAATTTTAACTGATAGCTTTTTTAGATATACAAGTGGAAAGCTAAAAAATAAAATAAAATGTGCTTAGTTTGTAATGGATCTTCCTAGTTGATTATAATTTTGTCTTGTCCAGTAATTCTGCCTCTCACCTCATCCACATGGTGACAGTGGTAGGAACAGTATCTATATAGTAAGACTTCTTTACAATAGTTGATTGGGCCAAAAATGAGTACTTAATTCTAGTTGTGCCACTGTGTTCTCTTCATCTGGGAACTTGAAATTGGCATTGAGAGATTTCTCCTAGTTCTCCATAGGATCTCTTAAAAGAAAAAGAGAGGCCGGATGCAGTGACTCACTCCTGAAATCATAGCACTCTAGTAGGCCAAGGTAGGTGGATTGCTTCAGCTCAAGAGTTTGAGATATGCCTGAGCAAAAGCGAGACCCCAGCTCTACTAAAATAGAAAAACTGAGGCAAGAAGATCTCTTGAGCTCAAGAGTTGGAGATTGGAGGTTGCTTTGAGCTATGATTTCACAGCACTCTACCCAGGCAACAGCTTGAGACTGTCTCAAAAAAAAAAGAGAGAGAGATTTCCAAGCCATCCATTGGTGTGGTCATCATCTGCCAAGTTAATTGGAGAACTGAGAAAACTGGTGCTCAAGAGACAAAGCAGAAAGGAAGAGAGCTGAGAGATAGGTCTTTCTGGATTCTCTCTAGCACTCCAGACCTTAGATCAGAGTTACCCAGGCTTGAATAAAAAACTGCCCTTGGGGCTCAGTGCTTGTAGCACAGCGGTTACAGTGCCAGCCACATGCACCGAGACTGGCGAGATTGAGCCAGCCCAGACCAACTGAACAATGATAGCTGCAACAAGAAAATAGGTGTTGTAGCAGGCACCTGTAGTCCCAGCTACTTGAAAGGCTGAGGCAAGAGAATCAGTTAAGCCTGAGAGTTTGAGGTTGCTGTGAGCCATGATGCCACAGCAAACTACTGAGGGCGACATAGTGAGACTCTGTCTCAAAAAAAACAAAAACAAAAAACCTGCCCTTAGTTTACTGTGAGTTAGCCATGAAATCAGTGCAATCCACATTTCTCAAACTCAATCTCTGTGCCAAAGACAGTTGGGATGCATTTAATTAAAGAGAAGTTTACCAGGTAGACTAGGAGCGAACTGTGTTTGGGGAAGAAGAATGGATGAAAACTGTGAACCTCGTGTCTAAGTCCCAGTTTTCAACAAGCAGTTGGCTGTGATCACACCTCCTAGGAGAGGGAATGTTGGGGTGAAAGAAGTTTTAGTTTGAGGGTGAGATGATGAGCTCAATTTTAAACACATTGAGATTGAGGTGCCCATGGGAAGCACATGAGCAGATGTTAAGTGGAGTCTAAGGCTGGAAAGTGCTCTGTAGAGAGATGTTTGGAACTTGTCAGCATATGAAAGGTAGTAAAAGCCACGGGATTGGGAGAGTTTGACCAAAACACTACATAGCGAAAAGGCAAGAGAGCCAAACACAGACTCTTGGGATTATCGACTTAATGAATATTATGTCCTAGGAGTGTTTGCATCTATGATGGTCTTTTTCATCAATGTTTGTGGGGGAAAGACGTTGTCAGCAAATACGAAGTTGAGCCCGTAGTGGAGTATCAAGTTGCCTTGAGATGGTGCTCTCCACATTAAAGTCTCCAAGATAATCCGGTTTGCTGTGGAGATTGGATGGTGGTGGTAGACTTGAGAGTTTAACACCATCTTTCTGGTTGCTCCTTCTTTCTCTTTTGTTGACTTCCTCTACTGAAAAGTGTGCACGCTCGCCAGCCCCATTACTTTCCCTGTTCTTTCCTACCTCCCTTAAATAGTCAGTGGTGGGTGGCAAAAAGGGCATGGGCAGGGCACGTGCCATTAAAACAGGCAGACCAGGTTTAGAATCCCAACTAACCATGGCCTCGAGCAAATTAATTGTCTAACCTCTATTTCCTTCATGGTAAATCTGGACTAACACTGTCTCCCAGGCAGTGCTGCTGTAAGGACTGCATACAATACGTAAAAGCATAAGCCCTGACATACGAAAGCTCCACATGGTTATTATCATGGACAGGTCATCTGCTCTAACGGGTTTTTCTTTTCTTGTTGCTTCTTTCGTAAAAAGAAAACACACACACAAAAATCTACTTTGTTAAAGATTGTGCTCTGGGTGGCGCCTATGGCTCAAGGAGTAGGGCGCTGGCCCCATATACTGGGGGTGGTGGGTTCAAGCCCAGCCCCAGCCAAAAACTTCAAAAAACAAATAATAAATAAATAAATTTGGAGGAGACAATTAAAAAACATATCCTTAAAAAAAAAGACTGTGCTCTAATTGAATAAAAATAAGACTGAATTTTTATAATGCTGGAGAGATGATTAGGACTCCCCTTCACAACTAGAGATGAGACTGGGTGCCGTGGCTCATGCCTGTAATCCTAGCACTCTGAGAGGCCAAGGCAGGTGGATTGTTGGAGCTCAGGAGTTAGAGATCTGCCTGAGCCAGAGTGAGACCCATCTCTAAAAATAGTCAGTGTTGTGGTGGGCTCCTGTAGTCCCAGCTACTTGGGAGGCTGAGGCAAGAGAATTGCTTGAGCCCAAGAGTTTGAGGTTGCTGT
This sequence comes from Galago senegalensis, assembly GCA_963575145.1. Lineage (NCBI taxonomy): Eukaryota > Metazoa > Chordata > Mammalia > Primates > Galagidae > Galago > Galago senegalensis. The sequence goes on along the minus strand of CAUYTI010058539.1, from coordinate 9,732 downwards.
GGGCTATCATGCTACAGCACTCTACCAAGGGCATGGTGCCTGTTAGTACTTAGGCTGAGGTGAGTGGATTGCTTGAGTTCAGGAGTTTGAAACCAGCCTGTACAAGACAAGACCCTGACTGTACTGAAAAAAAAAAAAAAAATAGAAAAACTAACTGGGTGTAATGGTGTGCACCTATAGTCTTAGCTACTTGGGAGGTTGAGGCAAGAGGATCTCTTAAGCCCAAAAGTTTGAAGTTGCTGTGAGCTATGATGCCACTGTACTCTACCCAGAGCAACAGAGTGAGACTTTATCTCAAAAAAATAAAAAATAGGTGGCACCCGTAGCTCAGGGGTAGGGCGCCTGCCACATACACGCAGGCTGGTGGGTGTGAATCTGGCCTGGGCCAGCTAAATAATGACAACTGCACAAAAAATAGCTGGGCATTGTGGCGGGTGCCTGTAGTACCATCTACCTGGGAGGCTGAGGCAGGAGGAGAATGGGTTAAGCACAAGAGTTTGAGGTTGCTGTGAGCTGTGACACCACTGCATTCTACTGAGGGTGACATAGTGAGATTCTGTCTCAAAAAAATAAATAAAGATAAAAATAAATAAAACTAGAGATGCTAAAATCCTTAAATTATAGGGAAACATTCTTACTATATTTTGCAGGTGAAGGATAAATAACTGAAGTTTTTTTGTTTTTTTCCCTTCTCTTTTTGGGAGGACCAAAATTCCTGTTCTGGAGTATAAATAGATTTTTATCTCAAGAATATGTTGGCAGGAGAATTTCTCTCTTGTTTCACTTCAAGCAGATGGTAATTTGTTTTTCCTCTGGCATTAGATGCCCCTCAGAGGAGACAGGTGTGGACATTAGGACATGATCAATGTTCTACCACAATTTTTTTTTTAACCAATAGATACCAGTTATTTGCAGTTTCTGTAACTAACTTCCACATTGACATCTGGGGCCCTGATATCACCCCTTGGCTCCACATCCATTTCTCTAAGTATATCCTGGCCATTTCACCTAGAAAACCACAGCTCCTCACATTGGACATTTATAACACTGACAATTTCATTGTCTTCCAATAACATCCTTTCAGGTGGCACCTGTGGCTCAGTGAGTAGGGTGCCAGCCCCATATACTGAGGGTGGTGGGTTAGAGCCCAGCCCCAGCCAAACTGCAACAACAACAAAAAATAGCCGGATGTTGTGGCGGGTGCCTGTGGCCCCAGCTACTCGGGAGGCTGAGGCAGGAGAATCGCCTAAGCCCAGGTGTTGGAGGTTGCTGTGAGCTGTGATGCCATAGTACTCTACTGCGCAGGCGACAAAGTGAGACTGTCTCAAAAAAAAAAAAAATCCTTTCTTTCTTATGGCCTTCAAATCTCTTCAGTGCCATTATTATCCTGGTGACATAGCTCAAAAAATCAGGAGGCTGGTGGCTAAACAACCTGATCAAAGACCCTGGTCATTCCTGTCTTTCTATTCACCCATCTTTAGGCTCTCTTGATTATAGTCCCAGCTACTCGGGAGGCTGAGGCAAAGAGCTGGAGGTTGCTGTGAGCTGTAACACCACAGCACTCTACCAAGGGCAACAAAGTGAGACTCTGTCTCTAAAAAAAAAAAAAAACAAAAAAAAGCTCCTGGAAAGCCAGGCATCACCCTAGACATTCGTCCCAGTGTGTGGCTAAAGCAGATGGCCTGTCTTCATATATGAACACAGAAATCTTTTCCTCAAGTTCCTTAGCAGACTTCTTGCATCTCATTGCCTAAAACTGAACCTCACACTCATTTTTAAAACAGTCACTGGCAAGGCATATAGAATTGTCACAACTGCTTAGACTACCCAGGACATACCCCTGAATCAGGGATAGGGGTATCTCCCCTGAGGCATGGACACCCATATAAACTGGAGTTCTACTAACAAGAAAGAAAGGGAAAATACGATGGAGGAAGATGTGTCTTTCTGGTTTCTCCCCACCACCATAGTCCAAGCCCTTATAACCTCTATCAAGGACAGATATAATAGTTGTCTAACTGGTCTCCCAATGTTCTTCCCCTCACACCCCACCATACACAATTTTGTCAGATTTATCTTCTAGAAGCAATGCTTTTCCATATAACCATTTTGCGGCAAAGAGGTATATTCCAAGAGGGTATATGATCACATTTTTTTGTGATGACATCAGTTTTTTTTTTTTTTTAGAGACAGAGTCTCACTTTATTGCCCTTGGTAGAGTGCTGTGGCTTCACAGCTCACAGCAACCTCCACCTCTTAGGCTTAGGCAATTCTCTTCCCTCAGCCTCCCGAGTAGCTGGGACTTAGGCGCCCATCACAATGCCCGGCTATTTTTTTTTGGCTGGGGCTAGGTTTGAACCCGCCACCTCCTGTATATGGGGCCAGCACCCTACTCTTTTGAGCCACAGGTGCTGCCCCCTGCTATTTTTTGTTGTTGTTGCAGTTTGGCCAGGGCCAGGTTTGAACCTGCCACCCTTGGTATATGAGGCCTGAGCCCTACTCACTGAGCCACAGGTGCCGTCAGACATCAGACATCAGATTTTTTGTAAGAGGATCAGTTTTCAGATTTTCTTTTTCTTTTTTTGTAGAGATAAAAGTCTCACTTTATCACCCTCGGTAGAGTGCTGTGGCATCACATAGCTCACAGCAACCTCCAACTCCTGAGCTTAGGCAATTCTCTTGCCTCAGCCTCCTGAGTAGCTGGGACTACAGGTGCCCACCACAATGCCTGGCTATTTCTTTGTTCCAGTTTGGCTGGGGCTGGGTTTGAACCCGCCACCCTCGGTATATGGGGCAGGCGCCCTACCCACTGAGCCAGAGGCGCCGCCCCAGTTTTCAGATTTTTAATTTGTTCTCTCTGAAAACTAGCCTTAAGTTTAATACAAATCCATTATTTTACCTTCCATTTCAAAATAGCCAGTTTTCTTCTTATATATGGTGAATGTTACCTTGGTACCTCCAAAGGATTTTTTTTTTGAGACAGTCTCACTATGTCACCCTCAGTAGAGTGCTGTGGCATCACAGCTCACAGCAACCTGAAACTCTTGGGCTTAAGCGGTTCTCTTGTCTCAGTCTCCCAAATAGCTGGGACTACAAGCACCCATCATAATGCCCAGATATTTTTTGGGTGTAGTTGTCATTGTTGTTTGGCAGACCCAGGCTGGGTTCCAACCCGCCAACCTTGGTGTATGTGGCCGGCACCCTAACCACTGAGCTATAGGCGCCAAATCATACCTCCAAAGTCTTGAGACCTCTGGGGAATAGGGGAAAGAAGAAACAAAGGGACCGTTGATTTTTATGAAAGCCTCCTTTAATGATTAAGCAAAATCACTGGGCAGGTCATTCTATTAAGAGTGAGGCATGGCTTTAGAACTGGGGTATTTGGGCCTGTGTTGGGAGGCTGTGGATTCAGATATGTTGTAGAGAGGAGAGGTGCAGTGACTCAGCATCTGCCATCCCTGCTTATTGTCAAAGTACACATAACTCTTGAGGGAGAGACCAGTAACAGCAAAGAAAAGAATCCTTCAAATGCTGAAAATGAAGTCTTCTGTTTGTTTTCAGTTATTCTCAAAACCTAGGAGATGCCATTAGCTGGAAAAGATGATTTCTGAGTAGCACGTGTCCCAGATACTGATGCTTATTCAGGACTGAGTGGTGTACCAGTTTTCACGTGCCTTCCCAGGTGTAGTTCCCCTTGAGCAGAGTGTAGTGAGAATGATCCCTTTAAACTTATGGCCACCCAAGGTGCCTCACGCCTGTAATCCTAGCACTTCGGGAGCTGAGGCAGGTGGATCACCTGAGATCAGGAGTTCAAAACCAGCCTAAGCAAGAGTGAGTTCCCCATCTTTAAAATTGTGATGGGTTCCTGTAGTCCCAGCTCCTTGGGAGGGTGAGACAAGAAAATCTCTTGAGCTCAAAGTTTGAGCTTGCTGTGAGCTATGATGGCATATCACTTTGCGGAGGGTGACAAAAACCTCAAGAAAAAAAAAGAAAGAAAAAAAAACCAACTTGCACAACCTGGAAGTAATGTGAAAATTCTTCAAAATTTAAGTAGAATTTTGGGGGGATTATTACATTCTCTACCACATTAGATAAAACTCATGGAAAAAAAATTCACATGGTTTTTTACACAATGTAGGCATCATTAAATAAAATAGTTAAAATCCATTTTTATGAAATTGTGCCATGTAATGTTTTCCAGAGGTAGTCAATCCTCATCTTATTTCTTCTTTTACAACATAAATTTTTATTATTACACAGAATAAAATTATATGCTGGCTGCCAGACTACTAGTTTTTAGAAATTCACACTTTTTTCCTTTCATGAAATAGATAGGAAAAGTTTGTTGTTTTTGTTTTTTGTTTTTTGTTTTGTAGAAAAAATCGTATTGCCCTCAGTAGAGTGCTGTGGCATCACATAGCTCACAGCAACCTCCAACTCCTGGGGTTAGGTGATTCTCTTGCCTCAGCCCCCCAAGTAGCTGGGACTACAGGTGCCCACCATAATGCCTGGCTATTTTTTTGTTGCAGTTTGGCCAGGGCCGGGTTTGAACCTACTATCCTCAGTATATGGGGCTGGTGCCCTACCCACTGAGCCACAGGCGCAGCCCTAGATAGGAAAAGTTGATAGTAAAGTTCTAAATGCATGAATGAATTACTTTCTGACTAAAAATATATATATGATTTTTATGGACTTTCCCCCAAAATCCAATCCCAGAGTCCAGAACCCATATACATGCACATTTACCAAAGCAATACCAGAACTTCTATTATTCCTTGCTTCATAAAAAGCTTAAAATTTAGCCACATTTTATTACAAAGTAAGTAAGTAAGAAATGGCATTTTAGGGTGGCACCTGTGGCTCAAGGAGTAGGGTGACGGCCCCATATGCCAGAGGTGGTGGGTTCGAACCCAGCCCTGACCAAAAAAAAAAAAAAAAAAGAAATGGCATTTTAGAATTGTTTTATAGATTTTTAAAGGATACATCAATTACATGAGCTCTATACCCTTTTAGTAATCTGTTTTATATGTTCCATCATTTGTCAGTGATTTCATACCGTTCCTCAGATTGCACTTAACCCATTCATTTGAATTGCTTTGATTAATTCATGCTTTTCCAACAAGCTGGGTCTGGTTTAGCTTCTTGATTTGACAATGAGGGCTGCCTTTTCCAGTTAGTCTGTACGGAAAATGTTTCCTATGAATATTGAATAATTGAATGAGCTAAATCAGAAGTTCCAAGCTTCTGACAAAAATATTATTTTAAACGGGTTTAAATAAAATGATTTAAATAATAATAAATGGGAAAAATATATTGAAATTAATATTTTTATTTCCCCAATTCTTATGTATCAGAGTACCTTTAGGCTCAACCTTCCTAATGCCGCAGCCCTTTAATACAGTTCCTGTGGATTGTGACCCACAGGTTGAGAACTGCTGCTTTAGCTGAAAGAGAACAGAGATAGTCACATAGTCATTTGATACATTTTAGAAGAAATTTTTAACTTCTTTTTTTTTTTTGCAGTTTTTGTCCAGGGCCGGGTTTGAACTCACCACCTCCAGTATATGGGGCCAGCACCCTGCTCCTTGAGCCATAGGCACCGCCTGAAATTTTTAATTTCTTAAAATTGTAGAAGTGGATGACTTTTTAAACTGTATACCAAATCATTTTGCAAGTCAAGTTATTACTAACAGACTACTTTTCATAAAATTGAAGGAGTCCTTACCTGAGTTGTTAACTGATGGAAACTTACACCATTTTTTGGCTGGGTGCAATGGCTCACATCCATAATTGCAGGCTGGGCAACAGCAAGACCCTGTCTCTAAAAAGAAAAACTAGCCGAGCATGGTGGTGCCTGCCTAGCTATTCCAGAGACTGAGGCAGGAGGATTGCGTGAGCCCAGGAATTTGAAGTTACAGTGAGCTATAATGATGCCACTGTAGCCTGGGTGACAGAGCGAGACCTTATCTCAAATAAATAAGCAACTTTTTGATAATTGATTATAAAATTTTTTTTTTTTGAGACAGAACCTCAAGCTATCCCCCTGGGTAGAGTGCTGTGGCTTCACAGCTCACAGCAACCTCCAACTCCTGGGCTCAAGCGAGTCTCCTGCCTCTGCCTCCCAAGTAGCTGGGACCACAGGCACCCACTACAACGTCCGGCTATTTTTTGGTTGCAGACATCATTGTTGTTTGGTGGGTCCAGGCTGGATTCGAATCTGCCACCTTAGGTGTATGTGGCTGGCACCTTAGCCACTTGAGCCACAGGCGCCGAGCCCAATTATGAAATTCTTATAAGATCATAAGGCCTGGTGGCTCAGGCCTATAATTCCAGAGACTTCAGGAGCTGAGGCAGGGAGATGGCTTGAGCCTAAGTGTTCAAGGTTATGGTAAGCTATGATTGTGCCACTCCATTTCAGCTGGGTGATCATGAGACACCAGCTCTAAAAAAATAAATATATATATATACATATCTATAAATATAAATAAAATATATATATACACACACACATATATATATACAAGAAAAAAAGATGAATAATTTTATAACAAATGATTAGTTACGTTTAAATAAGTTATTTAAGGTTATCTTTACAAAAAGCTTCTTACGTTCCATGGTCTTATTTTATATAAAAATTTCTTGATGGTAACATTTATAAAAATGAAAAGTGTGGGCAGTGCCTATGGCTCAGTGAGTAGGGTGCCGGCCCCATATACTGAGCCTGGTGGGTTCAAACCCAGCCCTGGCCAAACTACAACAAAAAAATAGCCAGGCATTGTGGCAGGCGCCTGTAGTCCCAGCTACTCAGGAGGCTGAGGCAAGAGAAGAGGCAAGCCCAAGAGCTGGAGGTTGCTGTGAGCTGTGATGCTACAGCACTCTACTGAGGGTGACAAAGTGAGACTCTGTCTCTAAAAAAAAAAAAAAGAAAGAAAAGTGTAATGAAATTGATAATCTAAGTTGGGAAATATAAACTAAATAAAATAGTTTTATTCATCTTAGTAAGAACTGCTCCTCTAATAAAATGACTCTTCTGCATTATTCATCTTAATTTATTATATATGTAGTTATTATGATACATTTTCCGCTACTACTACTACTAATGATGACAAAAAGCATTTGATACTTTAGAGGCTTGGCCATAGTGGAAACTATTAGCTGTCTTCAAAATTTGTTCTCTCCTTCTTTTTTTTTTTTCTTTTGGCTGGGGTTGGGTTTGAACCTGCACCTCCAGCACATGGAGCTGGCGCCCTGCCCGTTTGAGCCACAGGCACAGCCCCTGTTCTCTCCTTCTTTGGATACATAGCTTCCTTTCTTCCATGTCCCTTGCTGTCAAGTGTGGCCATATAATTGTTCTGGCAACAGAATGTGACCATAAATGATGGGGTTCCCTTCCGGGCCTGCTCCCTGAAATCTCATCCACGTGCTCTTCTTGCCTCTTCTCTATCTACCGTCCCACAGTTGAGTATGGGACTCTAGGAGAGAGACCGGCAAACTTCAGCAAAGGGCCAAACAGTGGCTATTTTAGGCTTTGCAGGCACATAAGTCTTCTGTCATACATGCTACTTTTTTTTTTTTAAGTAGCCTTTTAAAAATATAAATCTATTTTTAGCTTCTAGGGCACACAAAAATAGGCCCATAAGCTAAACCCTCGTTCTAAAAGACTGTGAAGCCATAGACAGAAGGAATTTGGTTCCCCTAATCACTGTGTGCAGGGGGGTGCCTTTCCTCTCCAGGAGCCTCATCCAGGACTATTCTGTGAGACAGAAAGCAGCTTAGGTTGTGTTGAGCCTTTCCACACTTGGGCCTATTAGTTATTACAGCTTAGCCTAACAAAAACAATGGAAGTTTAAAAAATTTGATTTACAAACTTTTTATTTCAGAGAAGCACAGTGTAACAGAATAAATAATAAGACCTTTTAGTATGGCTCTGTGCCAGTAGCTCAGCGGCTAGGGCGCCAGCCACATACACCAGAGCTGGCAGGTTCAAACCCAGCCCAGGCCTACCAAACAACAATGACAATTGCAACCAAAAAATAGCCGGGCATTGTGACGGGCATCTGTAGTCCCAGCTACTTGGGAGGCTGAGGCAAGAGAATCGCTTAAGCTCAAGAGTTTGAAGTTGCTATGAGCTGTGACACCACGGCACTCTACCGAGGGCAACTCTGTCTCAAAAAAAAAATACCTTTAGCATAATAATATAGTACATTAGGATAGTAGTACATACAAGAAGTAGAATAAAAATATGAGCTTAAGGAGAAAAGAGAATGATGTAAAATTTCTGATTGTTAAAAAGGTGAGCTTTGCAGGCCAGGAGGAGGCTCATGTCTGTAATCCTAGCACTCTGGGAAGCTCAGGTGGGAGGATTGCTTGAGCTCAGGAGTTCAAGATCAGCCTGCCAAGAGCAAGACCCCATCTCTACTAAAAATAGAAAAAAAAATTAGCCCGACCTTGTGATGAGCAGCTATAGTCCCCCATGTGCAGGAGGATTGCTTAAATCCAGGAGTTTGAGGCTGCTGTGAGCGAGGCTGATGCCTCAGCACTCTAGCCGAGGACGACAAAGTGAGACTCTACTCAAAAAATTATAAAAAGGGAGAGAAAGATCACTTGTTTGTATATTTTTAAATGGATGATGAGGAGGGGCATCAAATTCTTTGGATTTAGATTTAAAGCGATATTTTAAGAAGAGAATTTTGACAGTTTATTTTTAAATACCTGTATTACTAATGTGCTGGAAATGACATTTATGATTATTTAAATATAAGATGAAATACTTAATTGCTTTATTTTTAATGTTTTAATCTTTATCTTAACTCTTCTTACTATCATCCCCAAAGAATGGAATATTTTAGATGTCAACTAAAAATTTCATGAAGAAGGTTCAGCTCCTATAGCTCAGTGGCTAGGACGCCAGCCACATACACTGGAGCTGGCAGGTTCAAATCCATCCCAGGCCTGCCAAACAACAATGATAACTACAACCAAAAAATAAAAACAGCCAGGCATTGTGGCGGGTGCCTATAGTCCCAGCTACTTGGGAGCAATCTTAAACTCTTGGTTAAGCCTAAGAGTTTGAGGTTGCTGTGGTGTCACTCTACTGAGGGCAACAAAGTGAGACTCTGTCTCAAAAAAACCAAAAATTCATGAAGGAATACATGCAATTAAAAAAGTTCTTTGAGGGGATATGCCAGCAAAAACTTTGAAGAGCCTTCAAAAAACATTTAAAGACTCAGAACCAAAACTCTTTTGAAATCTTCAGATTCCCTAGGCTGAAAAAATGAGCAGGGGGTTTTCTGGTCCACCTCTGCCCCTTTCAAAATCCTGTGTGTAAGTCACTGTAGACAGTGTTCCTTCCCAGGAATGTCCTTACGTGTTGGGAGCCATGTCTGCGGTGTCCCTCAGCTAGGTGTCAACTCATTTCTTCTGACCTCAGAGTCCCCATTGAATCATGAGAATGAGAGCCTCTCTTTCTTTCCTTTCCTTCCTTTCCCCTCCCTCCCTCCCTCCCCTCCCTCCTTCCCCTCCCTCCTTCCTTCTCTCCCTCCCCCTCCCTCCTTCCTTCTCTTCCTCCCCCTCCCTCCTTCCTTCTCTTCCTTCCTCCCTCCCTCCCTTCCTTCCTTCTCTCCCTCCCCCTCCCTCCTTCCTTCTCTCCCTCCCCCTCCCTCCTTCCTTCTCTTCCTCCCCCTCCCTCCTTCCTTCCCTCCCTTCCTCCCTCCCTTCCTTCTCTTCCTCCCC